>JAAFCF010002710.1:1092219-1319089 GCA_013389785.1 Helicorthomorpha holstii | reverse complement strand
CAATCTTGTATGACTGTAAACAACTACATAGCTCATCGATTTTCAAGTTGAAGCTCAGATTTCACTAAATTATACACTAAAGAAACATCTTGAGGGATACTTGAAGAAGTTAACACCATAAACAGATTACTGTACAAATGCATTTAACAACTTTTGTTTTGGAAACGTAGCTCCGCAATTATTTATCCGTAATATAACGATATTTAATGCTAATTATGGTCTATCAAATAATTTGTGCTTTATATTGTTGTTGTTTTTTTTTAGTTTAAACGTTGTGGGCTTTTAAATGGTAATTGACTTGTTTACTTTACATTATTTTGTTTACTTTGACGACCTGTTGAATGAATATAGTCACTAACCAAAGACCTTTTTTACTAAATGGTAATTTGTTTTGTACCTGTTCAAATAACATGTGGAATGCAGAACCACTTTACAGTAGATTTATTTAAAGCTACTTGCAATCGGTTGCAACTGGTAAACTTTTAAAATCTACAATCCGAATCGATGGATGGGTAATGTATCCTGCTATGTTGATTGATTGTGATAATTTATAAATTTGCAGCCAATACATTATTGACATCTTATTCATTACTTTATGTTCAGGTCAGTTTTAATGGGGATTTTACTTAAATGGTATCTGACTTTTATTAATTATTTCAATCAAATTAAAATCCATTTTTTCTTAACTAGTTATGCCACACAGCTACTATCATTTAGTTATGAAATTCAGGTAGTTGTTGTAGGGTTTGGAGAAATTGATTGGCGGAAAATCGAAAATATTCAATGGTTAGTTAGCTATGCAATTTTAAGAAACCCACAAATCTACATTCCAACAAGTTTAAATCGAAGAAGGCGACGATTTCCCAGAACTTGAACAGCAGTGTACTGCTGTAATAATGGCCAAAAAAAAAACCGACCCTTCTTATTGATGAAAATGTACATTAGAAAAAAAACAGTGAAGGTTTTTCTTTTTACTGTAAAGCAAGACTGGATTGAACAGTTTCGATTGTGAAGGAATTTTGTATATAAGAGACATGGGGAATGGTTTTTTTGTCGTATATAATTATTTGGCCCCTCGCTCAGCCCCACCCTTCTCTTAGTCCGGGTCATATTATCATCACTTTTCTCATGCATACCAGCAAAACCGGTGACTGTGTCATGTGTGTAATGCAACCTCTATGCCCTTGTATAAATTCTTTTACCGCACTGTGTAATCTCTTTGAGAATTGTATACGACGTTATCTTGCACGTGCGATGTTGTGTTTAAAAATAAACGCACTTCCCCATGCATACGGTACCATCCCACGCATTTTTTTCTCTTTCAGTATAAAGAAATTCCTATTTGGTATTACTGTATGTACATTTCAGTGATTTGGTCGTGACGTAATTCATAAATTGATTTTCTTCTACAATCTACGGTTTCTGTTGTTGACAGACATTTTTGTTTTGATGTACTGTATAAAAAAAGTCAAGCAATCGTTAGCTCTTTTAATATCAACACTTAATGACTTCATAACATATGAGAAATCGATAGAGATAATTATGTTCCTCGTGTTGCTACAAATGGTTGCTGATGTACATTATAATTGTATTTCTTAAATTTTGCGATTGTAGCTTTATGATGATTTTTAATTAATTAACTGCAGGCTAATTTTGTTTTTTTTTATTTTGATGTTTAATTTCGTATTAATTATTTACAGTACAGTTTATTTATAGTAAATAGCGGTATGTCGTTTTGTGTATTATTAGCTACCTAGAAATTATGTATTATCGTGTCATCTCGCAGGTTATCATGAACTGTATTTATATTGTGAATTAGGTTCACAAAATGAATGTGAGAGTGAAACAGTTATTTTTTTTCTACATATAATTTACCGTATTTGTTTTGTTTTCTGTGAACTACGTATTCTTATGTGTTGAATGCGATGGGAGAAGTGGTCAGAAGCAGTTCCCACAAACATTTCGATACACTGTTATTTTGTTGTGACCGGAGTTGGATAAGATTAAAATGTAATTGACACTATACATTATAGACTGTTGTAACTGCTGTTTGCATTAGAAATGAGTGATTTAATTTTAACCAATATCTGTGATGACAAAAACTTCAAAAGAGTCGAGTGAAAGCGAAAAGAATTGCAATGCTTTTGTGTGTTTTATACATTCTAATAAATAAAACAGTAATGGCAAAAACGACGTGGTGTTTTAAAGTGTTAACCTTGGCATTACCTCTACCTGGCCTATCCAACAGAGGTTATTGACAGACTGCCACGTTTATAGCTTTGACTTTGTGGCTTTAGGCCAGTCGAATGGATTATAATCTATATTATTTTTCTCATTCACTGCATTAATTTTTTCTGAATTATTTATTACTGCAATTTGCTGGTTTTGGCTCGCGTAACACACTTAATGATAACATTTTTGTAATTGTCATCATTATTGATGAATGATGATTCCATTGGAAACAAATGCTGTCCTTTACTGGGGTTTTTACGGCCCCGTCAACGTATACCAGAGCTTATTTATGATGTTAGGATGATTTAAATCTTTAATGGGATTAGGTTTCCCAATAGTCTGAGGATTTGAAATCTCGCGTAACCATTCTTAAACTTTATTGGTGATTTATTTGTTTCAGCATAAATAATTTAGTTGATGAAAATCGGCATAGAAGAGGAAAGTTGATATTGATTTTAAATTCCATTGACTTTTCTGACAAAATACATACAGTGAATAATTAACAACTTGTGAAAATGTAAAAATTTAATCAGTTTGTTAGGTCAGCAATAATTTGTTTTCATTCGTAGCTTGTATTACTTAAGGTTACGTTAACAGAAGCTAAGGTTAATTGTTAAGTGTCTAGTTTATTTTTAAAAGTTCAAACTGCGTTTTTGCATGTCTGTCTGATGTTAGAAAATACAAACTTTTTTCTTTTTAAAAAAATGAGTTGGGGAATGGTTGGAATGAAGAAGAATGGGTGTTAAGATTTTTTTCTTGTAGAATAGGAGATTGTTATTCATAATGGTAGAATGGAATGTTTTAACCATATGTAGGAAGGTACGTAAAAGAAGTCAAAACCTTAATATTACATGATGGCGGCAATTGTAACCAATCGGAGAGCATTTTGTCCACATGCGGTGACGTATGAGGGGTTAAGAAATCGTGACGGTAAAATTTTATTACATTGTACTGCTGAGAAGTAGGTAAGCCGACTGACTATTTGTATGGTTCAGCCGGTTTATACGAGACAGTCTAAATTCTCAAATCGACTATGTACACTAATATGTAATATCTTGACCTCATCTGGTTATTAAAATGAGCAGTTATAACGATTTTGGGTACACAAACTGACCTGGATTTACAGTGACGAGTATGATAAACATTATAAACTTAAAAGCACGTAAAACTTTAGAGCGAGGTACAATGTAACCATTTGTTTTCGCTTTTCAAGTTTTCATTTAAGATTTTCGAGGCTAGATAAATTTTTCAAATCATTTTCGTCTAGTTTTTAAAGATTTTATTGTGATTTATTGATGTACAATGGTCGTTTGAATGACACAATCAGAATTTCTTGTTATATAACTTGTGCAACAAGTAATGGTTAAGAAATTTCAAGTGTTAAGTCAACCAAAGGAACGCTAGTTTTATTGCTAAACATTTTAGAGATGTTATACAATTCCTTTAATTCTAGTTTTTTTATGGTATATTGTAGGTATCACAATAGTGCATTGTATTGAATCGTGTAAACGTTTTATGCCAGTTGCGTACAGTTTCTTTTGCATTCTTAAACTCCGTCTGATGTCTGTTACTGCAAACTTTTACTTGAAATTTGAAGATGAAATTGATTTAATGAATCACATCGTTCGTGATTTATTATTGGATTAATGTCGGAGTAGTTTCAATTAAAAGATTTCGGTCTTGGAATGAGTGTGTGAGTTGGTTGGAATTTCGATATTAAAATTGAATAATTGAGACTGGGGAAAATGAATTGTTGAGACGTGTGTGTAATGTATTTACTGGCTGCTTCCCCGGATCACTAGTCATGTGATTATTCATGGTAATTGAAATGAAGCTTGGAAAAAGGTCAATGATATTTGAAGAGAGAAACATTCTTCGCGTTCGTCTCATTCTTTCTCCAACATTTCTCTTTCGTTTTTTTTTACTCCTTTTTTTCCATATTTGTCGGAGATAGAAAGGTTTTTTTTTTCATCAGCAATTCAGCATCTTCAGCTGGTTTTCGATCACCTACAGTATGTAAAATTGGTCCTGAGTGATGTGGGAAAATTGGTAGCAAATGAAAGATCGCACTTCAACAAAAATGACTTATAACTCAATAAGTTAAGATTTACTGATTGAAGTAAGTATGTTGGGGGAGTGCGTGGGAAAATTTGTCATGGTAATGATGATCTTTAGCAGTTTTTTTAAACGAATAGAGATTCTTTTTATTGGAAGAGTAAAGCACGCGTGATTTTGGACGAGGAAATTTTATTAGGTTAAGGTTCAGTAGGCGTGTTTAATTTAAATTTTCAATTTTGTGTCAGGATAGACCGTCTGAGTTCTTTGTTGAGTTCATTGAAAATTGATTGGTTACAGCTGTTCGTATTTCAACTGATAAAAAGAATGTGCTGAAAACATTTTAGAAAAATTAAAAAAGAATAATGTAGTTGAAGGTCATTTTCAGTATTAACAAAATGTAGAGCGATAGTCATAATAAACGTTATCTAATCTGTAGTACGAGTGAACGTTGTAACAAACAAGTTGACTGCCTGGTAATCCCACATGTAAAATTATTGAAGAAAATATTGACTTATTTCTGGTTTTATTTGCAAAGAGGTTTGCAAATGATGAGAAAATGTGGTTGCAATTTTTTTCCATTTCAACATGCATTAAATGACGTTGACACGTTTAATGGTCAAGTGTCTAGACGGTGCGAATAGACTGAATAAACTTGCAGTCTTTTTTTTTTATTTTTACTATCTTAATATAATTTTATTTTCGTCTAAAATAATGAAATTGCTTTTTTATATCAGTTTAGGGTGAAATGAATTCGATCTTGACCAGAAATGAATTGCAAACTTGCAACACAATTTTTTTTTAATATTGGAAAAGATTCTTAGGAAGACGGTTTAGAGTGGACAGACGAGAAAATGACCGATTGCTTTTATCTTGCTATTGAACGGTTTTATTTGTTTATTTTTCCTGTACTGCAAGTTTCTGGTTAAAAGATTTTGCCGGTGGTCTACAATAATATTTATTTTTAGAGAAGATTTTCTTTGCTCAGTTTTTTGCCGTGTCATAAGATAAAATATAACTTTTAATATAGTACTTCTTAGCGCAGTACTTTACACGCCATTGATTTATATGATGCTGCACTGTAAATTACCAAGTTTAGTAAAGAGAAACGAATGAAGGGGCTGTATAGTGTCTGTTAGCCCGCCCCTAGTTCCATTCGCAATCACTGCTTATCTAAATACAAGTTATATGAAGACATAACTATCCCCATCACTTTATATTGTATAGACTGTGAGTACTGTATATTCTGTACATCAGTATCATATCAATGTAAACATGCGAGTTAGTCGAGAAAGCGTATCGACCTTCATTTAAGAGCGAATGCAACGACTTCAACTTGGCTGGCGTTTTTTTTTTATTATTTTTACTACCCAGACGTGTATTTTACATTTACAGCTATTTATGAGTTTCTGATTTTTTTACGCTTGCACTGACTCGCGTGCAAAAGAAATTGCCATCGACGTTGTATAAATTTGGCTATAAAACATAATTTTTGTTATATAAATAGTTTTAATGTGACAGCTTTTGAAAACGTCTTGTAAAATATTATTTAAATGTTTGGTTGAGCGTGGTTGGTAAATACAGTATTGGTTTCTTCATCTTTATATTAGGCTGAGTATTATTGTACTAGAGAACTTTATTTTTTTTTGCATTTCTGGAACAAATCGAAATTCTTAGAAATCGTTTAATTTTGTTCATATACAATTTTTGCCACCAACTTTTCTGAGAATATTACAATTTCCGCACCGATACATTTCTGCATTCGCCTTTATCGTTGCTTATCCGACCCATTTTATTATCATCAACGGTTTTACTGTACTTTTTTTTTTAGTTCATTAATTGCAAGTTAAAATGTTTGCTTAAAACTACTTTCAAAAAGCAACTATCACTATAATTGTTAGAATGCAAAACTTTGATCGTCTGATCATAAGAATCGTAATATTTATCGATAAAATGGCTTTTAATTATTACAGTTACGATTTTGTATAATAGCTTACTGTATGAATTTAGAGTACATGCATTTATTTAATTTGCTGCTGTATGGTCGTTGCATCCGGCAGTGTCTGTAATAAATAATTTTATCAATACAATACTGTACTTATTTAGTTCAAGTGGTGCTTTATGTATGGGCACGGATTTTATAGAACAGTATACGGTGGAATATCGATTTTGAATTAATTTGCGAAGAAATTGTTGATTATTCAGCACAAACATTGGCAAACGATCAATGATAATCGTTTTATTGTTTCATCATGATTACAAAGAATTGAAAGTCCAAAATGATTTTATTGTAATCAGTCAAATAATTGCTTGGTAATTTTGTGCGACGAATAATAGGGTATAGCATTTATATGTTTTATGCAGATATAATAATCCAGCTGTTTGAAAATGTCTGTGTTACGTTGGTACTCCGGCTGACGCATACCAACCACATCACGTATTCTACCAGAAATTCTTTTCCTCACTATACCTCTTCGTTTCTTCTCCATTCATGCGATTTCTATTCATATCTTAACACCCTCTTTACTACAGACTTGCAACAGTCTATGAAAATAAGGGGTGTATGTGAGAGGTTGCACACATCAACTGTACAAGTATACAAAAATGGGTGTGGATTGAGGCGAACTGTCATCTTGTGTGTTGAGTACTGTGAAGTTCTGAGAAGCATTCCCTCATTTAGAAATCTTATCCTTTCATTTCTCTGATGCTGTTCTGTATTACTGAATGAACTGCATCCGAGGTCAGGGTGGTCCTGCTGAACAAAGCTCGTCGCTCCTCCATATCATATTCGCGATAAAAAAAATAATCACAGTACAGTGTTGAACCTTCATAATTCGAGATTCAGCAATCCAGGATTTCCAATAATCTGATTTCAGAATTTTTTAAAAGCGATTTGAACCAGATTTTGTGTGCCTTGTCAAACTCGGATCATAAAGGCTCCACTGTAACCGCGAGGATTTGCGACCAAATTAATAAGTAATGTTAACTATAGAATTAGGGTGTTTTGTAAAGGTTTTTGTTTTAGTGGAATGTCCGAATAAGCGTATAAAATTATAAATCGGTCCTAACTGTTGTAACTGTCAGCTTATTTCTGATATTCTGACTAGTAGATCAGGTATAAGCTTACTAGTGGAATATTAGAAGTACAGCTGGCAGAATGTATAGTATAAGAAGTTGCTTTTTCAGTTAATTGAGGATGCGGTTTTTTTTAGAATGAAATTGAAAACTAAGTCAAATATTTGTTCTTGGTATCAAAGATACTGTATCTGCACATGGGAGTGATGTTAAAATAATCATAAGGGATTATGAAGGGGCGTAGATTTTGTCAAATCATTCTTAAGTGATTTATTTGATCGCACAAAGAATATTATGTAAAATTTGTTCGTATAGAGTTAAGAGTCGTGCTTCGTTTTTATTTCGGAGATTTTTGTTCTTCTGAATACAATAAGGATAAATCTATTACATTTTTTTTACTTTCTTTTATCCTATATGTTGATTGAAGAAGCTGTTACTTTAGGTCAGACAGTTTCTTTTGTACGAGTTCTAATGTAAATGGCAAAAGAGGAAAGAATCTTTGGGTTTAATGGAAAATAGGGAGTAATCTGGGAAAAGGACCGTTTGTGAATTTTATGAGTGAGAGGGAGTGAGCTGGATGCGCAATCCTTGAGAACGGAAATCGCCTGTGGTCGTAAAGACACACATTTATCGAATTAATAGGAAGTCGTTGAAATACATAACCGTGTGTTATTCATTGGGCAATGTGCGCAGGAAATACAACTTCTTTTTTTAATGAAAATTTTTGCAGAGGATGGGGACATTCTAAGCTTATTTACAGTAGATTTAAGACATGAATAAGTATGCACTGATCAAAAGTCATAAATTGATATTCTGTTAAATGTTAATACGGATTGATGAGCAACGTTGTTTACCATTGATAGATCGTGTACAAAATGTGGTTATTAGGTTATGTAACTTGTTAACTAGAATATTGCATTGTTAAGACAATGCGTGTGACATAAGTGTCTACGATTAATGTCATATGTTGGATAAGAATGAAAAACATTTAAATGGTATTCATATTTAGTATTCTTGTTTTTAAATGAGAAATTTAAACTCGTAGCATATCGATGCATTTTCTTATTGCATATTTGTCAACTTTGTTCACACGGTTGTAACATTGTAGAAGATTGACAGTAATAATAATCATGAATGTTGATTATGTACTTTACATGTGCGTTCAGATGAGTTTCGTAAGTACAAATTCTAATGAAAGGTTTGATAACCGGTTTTACCATTACTGTATTATCTATATTAAGCTTGGTGTAGTAACTTTTTGATTAAATACACTAACCACATGTTTTTATCTCGTTTAAATTTCTACATAGCATATTTTTACGGCTTAAATATTTGGTGTGATTGGCGGAATACGTCATAACGCCTAGTTGTCGGTGAAGTTTTAAGATCTATAAAAAGAAAGGAATTTTATCCGTTTTTATGGCTGTCTATATAATCCTGTTTGATTTAATGAGCGTTGTCAGCGCCATTTTGAAGTGACCTTAACTTTAACGAAGAATAAATTAACATTCTTCTATCGACCAGCACGAAATCAACTAACGTGATAGAGATTTTTCTAATAAAATCATGCAACCCTTCTCCCTTCAAATAAAACAAGAAATTTCGAATTTGTATACAGTTTTCTAACGATTAGGTGACGATTTCGTCACTGACGTGTTTTTACTTTATTTCTGCCTTATTTCATCTGACATTTTTACAACAAACAACCGATAACTTGAAAAATAATGCTTTATCATGTACTCTACTACTATGATCGCACGTTTTATTGTTTAATTGAAAAATATTTAGAAAGAGATTTTGTGGTTGATGAAGGTTAAATTTCTTTCTCAACTATTTTATGTTGACACTTCCATGTTGAATATATTAACAAGGAAAAGGAAGCCTGTTTTTAATAACAAAAAGTCTAAAACTTGCATTTGGTGTACAACATTTCCAGTATTGTACATTGCAAAGTCACGTAATCACGTAAAAGCGTTAAATACTTAGAATTCGACTGCCTGAATGTTTCATTAGTGTTATAGAATAGTAGTTGAGGGAAATGTTGACCACAAAAACGTTGCGTAATAAACTTAAAGTTGGAACTGCAATGTTAACTATTAATAGATTTGACGTACCGGTAGTCGTAATGATTTCGAAATAAATCTAGAGAAATTAAAATTGATGGTTTATTATACTGTTGTTTTATAAAAATATTTTTAAGTACAATTAAGTTTTAATTCGCAGGAGCATACAGTATATCACGTCAATGGCTTGATAGAGATTAGGTTTCAATATGAGAACAATAAGTTGATTTTTAAAAACAGAAATGTCGTTTTCCGTGATCTTTTGGCCCACTGTTCAAATATGTACACGTAGAAGACCTGCACGTCTGGTGAATTTTGTCGTATTACCAATTATATCAAGTACAATTATTTATATATTATCCAAGAACATAAAAAATAGTTGTTTTAAAAGATATTTAAAACGAAAGCATCATGGCATATATGGATACTTTCTATATTATATAGCAAGTTCAATGTCGACAAATAAGTTAGTTGTTACATTATTTTAACATTTCTTTATAAATGTTTGATTTTGGTGATGCTCGTTGTTGACCCCTCTTCGTTCAGGTGCTTTGACTGGGATTTTCTTGCCACCTAAACTTTTTATGTATTTTTTTTAATATTTGAAGAAGACCACCTGCCACACAAAAAAAAAGTTGCTTGCGTGTCACACCCGCCTTGCCCGTTGGCGCGTTTCGACTTTTTTAATGTTTGATGTCGAGAGAGCGGGAATTTTAACTTGAGGATGGTGGAGGGCAAAGTCTCTTATTACCTGTAAGGTGGGCTTTTTATCTCTTGAATGTAGGGGAATTAGAGGTATTTGGTCTCTACGATTTACCCCCCTCCATCCCAAAATAGGACAACCTACCTTTCAAAATATTCTTTCACAAAAAATGCCGACTTTGTTGTACCTACAGTACCTGTTCATTTAAAAAATATATTTTCTTTAGATAGAGGCCAAAATACAGGTAGATTTACACCTTTCCCTCACTCTCCTAGGAGGTAAAATAGAGGGGGAGGGGTGAAAAGAGATGGTGGCACGTATTCTATCAGTCGAACAATGTTGTTATACAGTACGTTGCATGTTATGTACCTTTCTTCTCTCTCAAGTGCAGGTGAACCAAACGATGCGAGGCCTATACTTTTTATGCACATATTTTTTATTTTTTAACCCCCATGGTACTTGTATCATGTACCCAACTCCCCTCACTCCCTCCTCCAACTGTTCTGTATAACGTTAAAACGTCTCTCGTAAAGTACTATAAGGGGGGAGTAGAAGTTGGATGAAATTCTGGTCAAAGTAACAATACACGCGGTTTATTCTTCAACTGACCAAACTACATCTTTGCATTCCATTCGTGTCAGTCCATTACACAAACTTGGGGTGACTGGGTATGTTAGGGATACTTAAACCACTTCCCGTAAACCTATATATATATTTTTTTTGTGTGAACTACAGTAAATGAGGGATGTGATGGTAGTACAGTAATATGCCATATGTTTGACTAACTGATCTCTCAGCAAATGTCGTCAAATGTATTGTTCGTTTTCAAGGACAGAATTTTAAAGGAAATGAGGCGAAGATGGGTGTATTTGTTACAAGTGAAAAAGGATATTAAACCGTTAATAAACGAAAATAAAACCCCATCGTATGGTGTTCTTGTTGTACCCACAATTTTCTCTTTAAATAGACACATTAACGTCTTTGAAAGAAAAGCTAATAAAATTCAACCGTTTTCAAATGAATATAAATGTCGTTGAGCAATACATAAACGGTTATAATGATAGTACAGTATATTGGATGCTTCTGTAAAAATGTAATACGTTGATAAAAACTCGACAGAAGTGTCATTATTTAACGATACTGTATAACTAAATATGACAGTGAATTTTAAGATGAAATAAGTTTGTTGGCATAATTAATCATCTTATTGGTGGTTTGGCTTGTTCACTATTCGCCCAATACAATAGATTCATATTGTACTATAACGAAATTATTTGCAAGATTGAATGAGAGAAGCATAAGCGTTTTCAAATGTCTTTAAACTTCTAAGCAGTCGGGTCTTTTTTTTTTTCAAGGTCTACACTTTCAGGTTATTTAGAGGTCAGGGCTGCATTCAAAATTGGTTATATGCTTTACTATACTGTAATGCAATAGAAGAAAACATTCTTTGTAACGCCATCTAACGGAAGTAATGTCAATACAATTCTATGCATGGCTTTGTGACAAATATATTTTTACTGAAGTATCAAAGTTACTGTATAGAAAATGTTAAATGATGCAATTTATTGTCAGTCAATTTGAGAATAACGTTTAGAAGGTTGTCTTTGAATGTTATTTGTTAAGCAATAACTTTTAATGTGAAAAGTGAATGACTAATGTCTCTTGGATTAAATTTATGCACTAACTTTGTCAGTTTTTAAGCTTTTTTGTTAATTACAGACGCGTTAAAGTTATAAACTTCTAATGGGATTTTAAAAAACAATTTAAGTAATATATTAGCATTTTAAATTCCATTTGACGTCAATTGTTATTTACATTGGCATTTTAATTTCGTGACATGTTGTTGGTCAGCGGTCAACTTGACATTTATCAGCTGTAAATAACGTCATAGATATTTACTCTGTAGTTTGTTTAGTAAACACTTCAAATGTATTTTTGACAGTTTTAAAAAAGCATCGATAATTACAAAAGCTTTTTTTCTATAATAATTTCTGCTGTAAATAGACTATCGTAGATTAGTTTTGCACTAACTTTAGGGCGTCGTCTGCCAATGAAAAATGTCAACATTTGGTGGTATCGTTGTTGTTTTTTTTATATATCGGATTAGAAACAGTGGCAAATAGCCAATTTAGGCTAAAACTTTTACTATCAAGTTATAAGCATTTATTCTGATATCGATATGTCATCAGCAGCTGATTGTCATTAATAGATTTGATACTCCATGAGTGTTATAAAATTTCCTATCACTTTTGTCGATGCTCTTGTTATTTCTGAAACTAAACAATGAGATGAAAACAATTTCATTCCTACGGTTTCTGGTTAAATAACGTAATTCTAAGAAATATTGATAAAATCAGTACGACTTTTATTGACAACTTTAGTTAAACAATAAGTGTCAATAATATTGTTGCCACGTAATTTGCGAGAATTTGTTTAAATTCAATGTAATTCGATTTGCACAGGACTCATTTATAGAGACATTTAAACTATTTTATGGCAGCATTTGTAGTTGCTTTTAATATTTGCATCTTAACGAGGTCTTTAAAATGTTATACTGTATGTAAAATAAATACTGATAGTTTGAATTGTTGCATAAGTATTAAAATTTAGTATGGTCACAAATAGTTATTTTCATGTGAATTGTTTGAAATGGCAAATGTCGAACGTATGAATGTATGAAAAAGAAATGCCCAGCATGTGATTTACTGGCTAGCGTGAGAATTACATCTTTGACCACCAACTAAGAAATTTATTCCCTAGTTTGAATGAAATTTTCAATGATGCCGCTACTTGTTAGGTGTGATGTTGATATAAAATATTGCCTAGACGTTTGGTAATCGGTGATGACCTTGTACAAGTGAAACAAAACAGCTGATTTGGTGGGAAAATGATTGCGAATGGCGTCTGGCTGGTGGCCAATTGAGACTCCAGTCGACGCCATAGTGTATAGAGATGAGAGCGACGTAGATAATTGTTTTTGTCGGCGGATTAATATAGTTACCACGTGATATCAAACTGCGCCACTTTGGAGACTTAAATTCCGTGCAATAATATTTTTGCCTTCCTTGTTATCTAATTTGTTATTTGAAATCAAAACCTAGAAAAGATTGCAAATAGATGCGATTTCGTAATAGATGAATGAATTTAAAAATCAGCTGTGGTCTCGACGACAAATTGTTTTCTCATAGGCCATAATTAAAATAGACACACTGTGACTTGCGTGAGCAATAAAACACTATGTGTTGTATAAAACATTTAAGTTTAGCTTTCTGATTAAGCAATTTGGTATTCAAGTAACTTCAAAATATTAAGTGGTTAATAAACGAAGTGGTTGTATCGCTTTTCTTTTTTTTTACTAATTAATGTTTTGTAATTTTAAACCAACATTGCATAAACGGTTCTTAATAAATAATTAGTAAATACAGTAACTTCCTTTTTAATTTTTCAGTAAGTTGAATGCTTTCACCGTTTTATTGTTAGACCTTTTTTTTATTAGATAAGGGATGTTTAGATGATGCTTTATAAAATGTTAGCACTGCAGCTGTTCATTGTGGCAATTGAAATTGCAATTTAAATGTGGTAACGTTGATAGGAAAGAGATGAGGTTATGTGTTTAAAGTTTTTGGAACCCGTTGGAATATTGCGCTGCACTTGCACTGTTTTGCAGGTGTCGAACATCGATCGAACGGATCGATGAATTTAAGGACTAAGTCTAGACGAAACAGTAAACCGGCTTCCATGCGGTCTAGCATCTTCTCTGCGCCATCGTATTAATAAGTAATCCTGAAATTTCTTATGGGACAAATTTATTTGCCACTTGCAACATTGGAATGCTGTTTGTTTTTAAGAGGGCAGGGAAATAAAAAATGGATGATAATATGATGTATGGGCTATCGTAGAATGGAAATGCCCACCCATACATTTTGACCTGCATCTTGTAGGGGTTACGAAAAACTGTTCTTTTAGTTTGAGTAAAGCGATTTATTATTTTTAGAGTTTGGGAATGAATTGCAATTGTTTTGAATAAGGATGCGTCAATTATTGTAATGTATTTGCCGCACCAAGCCGTTGCCCTCTACAATATGCAGGGCTTGGTTCTATACGATTGCCTTGTGTCCATCGGTTACGTATCTATGGGGTTAGTTAAGCCGTGCATCGATTATAATTTTGAACGAATGCTGTAATAGAAAAAGAACAGACTTTGGGAATTTGCGTAGGAGGACTTTTGGACAATTTTATGTACACTAAAGAAAGCAAGTTCACACGAACGAAGGAGTTATTTAATAATTTAAACCGGTTTAATTTAGGCAAAGTTTACGTTGACAAAAGTTACGAGTAGGCGTTTGAAATACCCGGATAAAGATGTTAGCACTTCATTCATACTTTTCCGCGTTAAATCTTAAGATAATGTTTAAAAAAGCAATTTGTTATGCTAACTTTTTTTTTTGTAAGTTACAATCGCACATTACTTAAATTTATTTAGAGTACATTGAAAACACGGTATAGCAAATATTGATGGTTAAATTTTTAGTCTATATTCTTTTATAAGTACAGTACTGTAGATTTAGTTTAATTCCACGTAACCTTTTCCCATATCGAATTTGACCACATAGTGGATATGACGCAATGTAATTCTATGGTAAAATTCAATGTGGAATAGATTATAGGTCACAATTTAAATATTTGTCTGATTATTTAATTGAAAAAGTTGCATGTACCGATATCATACAGACATTTACTAATAAGTAAGGAAATTTTATCAACACTTGCTAATGTAACATTAAATAATTAAAAAGTCGAGATTTTTTGTTGGCATTAAGTAACGAGCAAATGAAGTGTGTGCCTGTTGTGTAGCATAGCGTGATATCAAATTGTTTTTAAATGAATTGAAATTGTTACAACTGATAAAGTTGGAATGTTATGCGGTTACAAAACGATTTTAATGTAGGCGTGTCTGTCGCCAGTTGGTGTTTTTCTTCGAAAGGAATGTGTGCGCAAATTAACTAAAAGCAGTAGCTCGTGGTTTGAACTCCAAGTTTATGAAACCCATTTAGATTACTATACATGGGCAAATTTCCATTAACTATTTTATTTATTCGATAGCAAGTAGATGGCGTTGGTTAATATTATAAAACTCTGGGAAACATTTCCCTCCAGCTGATGGATGAAGATTGAAATTTGGGTGTGGCCACATCACATCGGTATTTTACTTTTATGTAATAATCGACGATGACCGATGATATTATTATACATGGGTAATGACTGGGTGTTGAATGATGACGCCTTCAATGTTATTATTTAGCTTTTAAAACAAAACACATAAAAGTGGTAAACGTATGAGTAAAACCGACCATTGAGAGTTATTATTCGCTATTGTATAAATTTTAATAAGTTAACCGTTGATGTTTTTCATTCATGAAAACGTACGCTTGAATTTTAGATATTAATTCGTGTTTTCGCTCCCTCTTGACCTTTCTTTAACAGTATATTATATTTTCCCACACGCCCATATTGGATCAAGTGAAGATGCGATGTTCTTGTCGCTCCTTTGGCAGAGATGAACCCGCATTTATTAAGAGGGGATTGAAGTTTCACACTTAACATTCGTGGGTTGTTTTAACCAGCTGATATGCAGACTGGGTGGAAAAAGTTGAACTTGTTCAATGTTGAGGTCGACCGGCCGGGATGTTGCTTTATCTTAGCGCTATTTTTAAATATTGTATAAGAATAAAGTGATGGAAGGAAAGGATGTTGTTGGATTAAGTTACACCCACGTGAGAAGTTCAAAATGCTTGTAAAACGTTCAGGACTGTCTTTAAAAGGCAGTACAGTACTACTATCATTCCCTCATAATGTAAACCGTAAATTCCGAAAGTCCTCCAAGCATCTTCATTTTTAGATTTCACTAGCAGTCAAAATGTTTTGTCTAGACAACTTTTTCCAGCGTAAAAATGAAACGAAATAAAAAAGTACATAATGAGTCTAGTGACTAATAATGAGACTTGTATAGTTAAATGTTGCATAACTGAATGAAAAGTTCATTAGATATATGTGATTTTTGTCACGGTTACTCTTATAAAATTATTAGATTGGTCGGCGGTTTCATGCCATTGACTTGTGTCACAGTATGTTAGAACGACACCGACAGATGATGATGCATAGAAAATTGCATTCGGGTTATCTATGTAAAATATTGAGGCAGACGTTAGCATGTTTGGTTTTCCGAGGGAATGACATTGGCGATACATTAACTCTTTGGCAGTCATGTTAGTTTTTTTATTGCTGTTGCAGCTGCTTTAATGAATCTTCTTTGGGAGAAAAATGCTTCAAGTTTTTTTCTCATTTATCATTAAAATGAATATTGATGTTTTTTATGTTTGATTTACACGTCACACATCATGTTTAATTTGGCTTTGCACGTGTCTTAGAATAACAAAAATTCTAAAAAAAAAACCAAAACTATTTGCTATACGCCTGAGCGAGTGAGAAAGATGGGGGTAATTTTTTTTGTTATCAATTCGCCATGGACTGGCATTTTTTGTTGTTGAAGGGTACAGATTAACAAACTTTTTACACGTTGAAAAGAATAAACGGGAGATTAATGTTGTCACATTTCATTAATGACTAGCAGCGGCTATATCCTTTTAAGTTAATTAGATAAGTTGCATTTAAACGCGTGCAGTGTCTACCGCTATCGGTAGTTTCATTGTCGTACACGAGTTATCTGCCATTTACAATGTACAAGTTTAATGCGTGCATATTCATGTCTAATTCGATAGTGTCACTGTACCAATTATTGTTGACTACATCCCAGCCTATCATCAAGTAGTGATAAACAAATAAGCATGTGTACTTTAATTTTTGTCGTCTATGTATTTTTTAGATTGGTGTACCCCTTCATTATATTATATAATTATACAGTGCATAACTTACCATGTATTACCAATAATGTATTCTTAATATATACTGTAGTAGTCTTGATATTACCATTGATATTATTTGATGATCCTGTTCATTTATTTCTATTGGGATATTGTTGGAGAACCAACATATGTTGTAGATTTAGACGATGAAGCCAGTGATTTATTCTTCTTCCGCTCAAATGTCTCAAATGATCAGTGTGTTATTGTCTGGTTAGCTTGTCATAGGATGCTGTGGATATGTTAACAGTATTATAGGGGTGATCATTATAATTATATCTGCAGTACACATTCGAGTACTGTATTTCCTTTCATCTGATGATTATACTAATGTACAAGTACACGTTCAATAAACGAGATTGAAATCTTTTTTATTAGATGTCACTATATAATATGTACTGTATGTGTACATCGTAGACAAAAAAAAAAAAAAAAAAAGCTTTTTTTTCATCATCTTCAATTGTTGTGTTGCTAAAGATGAAAGATGTGGTCTCCCTGTTTCAGTCTTTCCACCATAAATGTTCGGTGAGGGTTTATGATATTTAATTGTAATGATGCTATTGACGGCGACAATATTATGATGAAGAAAAAGTAGCACATTGGAGCTCATCATTATCACTATCGTTGGTGCGAATGAGACAGCGCCGGTTGTCAACGAAAAAGCCCCTGGGTTCGATCGATAAAGCGTTTTATGTCTGGAGTCTGGCACGTACTAAATTTAACCCAGATTCCGACGCCAAATGAAATTTCAACCTTCTGCCATTGACATCTATCGTTTCCTCTCGTATACTGCATACGCTTTATAATCTGTACAAGTATATAACAAGATGCTGCTTAGACGATCACGTGACAATCTCAATTCAAATATTGTTTAGTCCTGGTGGTCATTCTAGTGACATTGTTAACTTCAGTGTAGCAATGTTAAAATCTATTGAGAAATCAGTTAGTGTAGTTTATATGGTTAATATTGACAGTTTTCAAGTTTTTTGGGGTTCGAATGGCTTATTTCGCTAGTAAAAACATCTTTTTTGAATAATTTTTTAAAAAAATTTAATACTTAAAATATGTGAAAAAATTGGTGATTAGGTTATATTTACAGAGTATAGTGCGAAAATACTGTGTATGTTAGAATACTAAAAATGATTGTTGACAACTTGGCCAATGACCGCTCCCGGTTGCCGACAAAGTTTTGTTTTGTTTTAATTTATATTTGACATTTCCTGCTTTACCATTGAATGACTTTAATAAGCGTTACGTTTAATTCTTTCTGCTCGGTATGATAGTAATTTTTTTACGCTTCTCACGTTTCCCTTTGTTAATCCGTTTGCATGTTACAACAGTTGTAAATTTTTTATTTAATTATTATTAAACAGCCGGCCGCTTTACGTTAAAATGATTTATAATCGTAAAATATTAAAATGATTTTATGTGCAAGGTCGTTTTGTTTAAGATTTTTAACTTTTAGTTTTATTATCTTATAGGCGGCTATTTTGCAACAAACCACCCAATACATCTATCAAATGGAGCAAGAAAAAACAAGTCTTCTCAATCAGAATTGTCAATTGAAACGTCTTGTCAATCAGCAAAATCAGGACAGTGATGGAGGAAGTAGCTCAGATTCGCCACTACCAAAACGCAAAAGAATGGACCCTGGTAAGGAAAACAACATTTTAAGCTATATTGATAATGAATCACGTTAACTTAAACTTGTTAATAAAACACGTCGTTGACTCAATTAGCATTTGAAAAGTAGATAGTCTGTCTGCTGTTTCATTCCCACTGTGTTACAATTATTGCTCTAACATTGAGTTCGGTATTTCAGAATCTCCAAGTGAAATTACCAATGGTTCGACTAATGGTATCGATGACATTGAAGAAAAGTATAAGAAGCAGTTGGTGGAAATGCGAGTTGAACTGGACAAGGAACGGCGATTGCGAATGATGTTGGAAGCTCAGTTATATCCCAACGGTGCACCAGAAAGCTCTCATCAAATTTGCTTGCAGTACAAAGAATTCTCTCAAACAGAGGTACAGTATTTTATGGGAACATGGAATAATTTTGAAATGATTTCTTCTCTCTCTTAACTATAAAAAATAAGTTATTGAATCTATGCTCAATGCAGAACTAAAATGTCGTGACATATCAAAAGTTGGTCTTTCACTGTTCGTATATTTGAAAGTTATAGAAATTAACTGAGATATTACAGTAGTTTTCTGTAATCTAGACATTTTATTGAACACATTTCCAAATACTAAAGTCATAAAAGGCAGACAAGCGTTTATCACATCCGCTGTAAACATGACGCACCGCATGGATATCTACCCATACATTCAACACTGCATGCAATATTTTCACTATGGTTCGGGTTTTAGGATTATAGTTTCTGTATCTATTTTCAGTTTTTAATGCCAATATAGAACATTATATGTACCCTACAAGATTAATGAAATAAATCCTACCAAAACTACAAGTTCTAATATGCTTACTGTATGAGACGTTAATGTAGCTCCTTGACGAATGATAATTTGATTAGCATTTGAAGTAGAAAGAGAATCGGGGAGGGGATCTCCATAACATTCGTAATGTCTGTCGTAAATCATTAAATCAATATTTGTTGAGCAACCATTTACTTTAATAATCGCATGACTGAGCAGCCGTTTGTTAAGTCTGCATTTCGCAATTCAAGTGAGATTTTCACAGTCTATGAATCCAATTGTGCAAGATCTTGTCACTAACAACTTTCCCACTTCGGTCACGATCTACAACAAATAGCTATGTTATGAGAAGAATGAAATTAATATTTCATATTTGTCAACTTTATTATTAAAGTTTTCAACAATTAAAACTTTTTTATATTTTAGAACTGTAAAGATCAATCAGTCCATGAGCGTCATACTCCATCACCTCTGTCAGCAGGATCTTTATCTCCTACTCGTTCAGTCTCTCCCATCACGATCACTACTACTGCTACAATAGTGGCTCCAATTCAGCACGATCGTGTGCCACCTATTAATAGACCAAAAATGGATGAAAATGATGATGATTACCCTATGGGTGACGATGACGAAGATGATGAGGACGAGGAGAATTTAAGGAAAAATAGACATCGTTATGTAGCTTCTCACAAAAGGTCGCCATCACCTGTAAGGTGTTTATTACCAAATACACAAGCTACCACCTCAGATCCTGCAGTCAGGTTTGTATATAGATTATACCCAATAACAGTTTTCATTTTATTGCTTGATATTAATTGTAATGCTCTCCTGGAATAGTTTGTATCCACACAGTAGGCAGAATCTGGAAACAATTGTGGAGGCTATACGTCATCTGGAGGGAGATGATCTGTTCAACGACGGACCAGTTTCCAAGAGGTGTGAAGTGAAGAAGGAACCATCACCCCCACTCACATTTACCGCAACAACTGAGATGACTTATCACCCAGCGATGCAGGTACAGGCACACCAAACAAGGCCTGGAGTTATCGTTTCAGCTCATTCATAAAAATTCCACAAGCATTATTATTTGAGAGGATATAGACAAGTTCTTAGATCTTTTTGCAGCCTCTCAAATCGTAAGCTAAAATAAGTAACCGTGAGAACGTTTATGGTTAGAAAAAGTATAATCCATATGGGGTTTAGGAAGAAATCTAAGAAACTACGTGACCGCTGTAAATTTTGCAAGAGTGCGCGTATATTGTAGTTTATATCTTTTGGAGATGACAAAAGGGTCTGTCCAGTCAGTACATGGGCATACTTCACGTGGCGCACTAAGACGAAGTTCTAAAGAAGTTGTGCGCGAAAGAAGTAAATTCTTCATAATGTCATTTGTTGACGTTCTAATGAATGTTAATTTCCAAAATGACAATGTAATTTTTTTGTTATGAACGTCGCTGTGAACATTTAAAGTGATTTTGTCAATTTATGAACACGTACTGTGTGACTTTCTCGTCAAGTGAACGAGGGCTGATACACCGGCTTGTTTTCTTCACGTTCATACAATTTATTAACATCGTATGTGGACACTAGTGAAGTGACTATTGTACTGTATATTATCACATACAGCATATTTCATCATCGTTTTTCGTCGTCGTCTTATTGTTCTTAATCTCCTTTATCCCCTCATTGTACTTTTACGCTTTATTCGTACATATAAAAATTAGACTTTTCATTTATCAAGCGTATATGTGTATCTTCTCATAATAAGGCTTTATATGCATGTATATACAAGTCTAGGTGTTGATTTACTATGGTGATTGTCAGTATAATGACATTGTATATATGCATACATAAATATTTGTCTGTGTTCATAGAAGTAAACATTATGACCAATTTCGCTACATCGTTAACCAGGATTGGTCACGTAAACAAAAAGCACGAGAAAACGGTTTTAAAAGCCGATGTCAGTAAATGATAAAGGGGGGTCTTTGCATTTCGTTGAATAACATCTGATTTATTCAAACTCTTACTAATTTTCTTTCTTTAATATTTTTCTTATTTCATTTAAAAGCCGCCACTAGCAATCAAGAATTTTAGAAACACTACAATAACGTAATTGAGAATTTAAAATATTTTTAATCGTTGTGGCAAATAACGGATACATTTAGTTATTGTTTTTAAGTTTATGATAGTACAGGACAGTATATATCTAGTTAAATCTTATGTAAAGCTAACACCATTTAAATCGGGTGTGTGGGCAGATTTATTAGATACTATATGGATCTTGACTACCAATTCTTGAGTAGTTGTACTCTTTTTTTAATTTCTTTTAAAATCAAACTTCTTAGTTACGATTATTGTATAATTTGTCCGATACAGTATAGCTAACGCTGACTTTGGCGTTTACTTCTTGATGGCAAGTATTACATTTGGTGGCCAGGCGGTGACTGGGATATTAATCTGACTTTTTCTAGGTCAAATATTTAAAATTTGATTTTCTTTTTGTCAGTTTGAGCGAGACTTTTAACATTTGTATATCAGTGTTGTCAAGTGATGTGATCAACGTGGTATATTACCTGCATTATAATAACACTTAGTCAAAAGTTAATAATACATGTATACTACATCATAATTCTGAAGTTCAAAATCTATACTACATCATATAGTACGGAACTTTGCCTATCTCACAATTATTCACCATAACCGGTTTTCTTACTTTTTTGTATGCCATCAACTCAACATCTGTTCGTGATTTTGTCGATGTTCATTTGTGCTTGCAACTGTCGTTAATAAAACAACAGTTGCAAGACGTAAATGGGTAACTTTTTATATTGTTATCTAATTATAGTCACATGTGCCGTTATGTGTTTACACGGACAATTTATTTCTCCAAAAAAAAATCTTTTCAAAAAATGATATTTGATAGTAAAAGACTTGACTTTTTGCAGTCCTTTTACTGGTTAATATTACGAGAAAAATCGTTTCATTGATTCATAAGTATGTTCGGTAATAATGTCGTCAACTTACTAAATTGTCCATGTAAACATTGCAGCGAAGTTAGTTAAGTGTTGAAATAAAATTTATAATAATTAGTCAAGCGTCCATACATCGGTGGATAAAAACGAAGTAATCTGGAAGTGAACATGATTGTATTATAGAATAATACGTCAACGTATAATGTAATTGAACAATTTTTACATTTTGGCAATATAAGGTTTGTGAGTTTTTGACAACAAAAAAGGTGATGCCCCAAGTATTACAGTGCATTAAACGTAGACTATTAATGATTTTCATTGAATAAGTTTTGAGTTAATTTAGATGTTCTTTATATAAATAAAAAGATATTTCTATGACATAGTTTTACGACACCCTTATAAGAATTCCAGCGAACAGTTTGTTGTGGTTGATAACATCTAATGAAAACATATCTTTGAAATAACTACAACATATATGGCGCAACAAAAGAAAAATGACACTAAAAAGTGTAGTCGATTATAAAAACAATGAATTGGTATACTTATGCCTTATACATCGTGTTAAATGTGATCAGTTTAATTGTAAACTTTTTCGATTTTAACTTACGAGAATTACATATTGATATTTTAAGAAACATTTAAAAAGTACTTTGTTTTCTTTCAAATGTCTCTTAAATATATTCCAAAAACTAAATTTAATGGCTTTTATTCGAGTTTAGAAAAGTTAACAATACAGTGTTTAATAATGATCTTGTATAACCTTAAAAGTAATTTTTGCAGTATTTTTAAGTGTCGACTTGTAACAATTTACAAGAAAATTTTTAACAAAAATCTGGCTGCATGTAAGAAAAGTTTATATAAATGCCATAATCTGGGCCTTATAATGTGATGTGGAACGTGTACTTTGCCCAAAAACTGTTCATGCACTTGTGATTTGTTTTCATGTTTCCAACTATTGCAAATGTAAAATTAACTTTTTTTTTTTTGAGTAAAAGTCTCAAGTTAACTTAGGGAGTCCATATTTGGTTGCCATTCTTCCAATAGTAACAAACTGTTCACTATTATTTCTGGTAATGATGAACAATTTTCTCATGTGTAATAGATCGTTAATCATTTTGTAATTGTTCCTCATTTAATTTTCTTGTGTACGCGTATGTTCTTTGCATGAACTACGTGTTTAGATGTCGCAAAAGTAGAAGTTGGTTATAATTGTTGTTTCAATTTTGAAAATTTCTAATTCAAATTCGTATCGAAATTTTTTTTTAAAACTTCATTTTTTTTTTTTCAAGAAAAAAATTGTTAAAAAAAATCAATCGAAAAATGTTCCTTTTTATTACTTGTACTTTTAAATGTACTGGATTAAAAATCAGTCGTATAATCAACATATTTGAAATGTTGCCGTTGGATAACAAAATGTTCTTAAAAATAAAACGTCTTTTTATCGTATTAGTTTTTATTTTATAATTTAGCGAAATTTTCACAGGGAAGCAATGTCCGTAACTAACAAGAATAAATACATCAGATTTTATAACTTAACGGTAGGTTTTAAAAGTGTTTTAAAATTTGCTGCTGATTAGTTCAGTGATGAAAATAGTCAATTATGGAAAATATTAAAATTGGGTAGGGTTTGCCTTAAGGATTTGTCTTAAGTTTTTTTTTAAAAAAATGGATTAGTCAAACGTTCTGAAATTTAATACTATAAACCAAGTCTATTTTGGGGCAATTGTTAGCACTTTGCAAAGTCTATAATGTTTATGAAATTAGGATTTTATTCTATTTTTATTAAACTCAAGATAAGATTAGGTGTTATAATAATAAGTTTACAGTGGATTTAGACATTTGTAGAAGATTAAAAGTAGATGACAGCCTGTTGGTTAATCATAATATAGAAAGATAATACATTTTAGTATAGTGTACATTTAGAAATTCGCATGAAAATAAAAAGCGAGTTTGCGAGCTAACTCATCATTAATTCAGCACTGACAAACGCATCATTACCGTATTAGCGAAAATGGCAAAAGTTAAACAAACTTTTTAAATATCCTAAATGCATTTCTTATCTTTAATTTATTATTCAGTATACTGCATAATATGCGGCTCAAATAATATACAAATTATGTTGACAACACCTCAGAATTACAACACTTCAGAAACGTATGAGCATCCAACAAATCATATGTAACAACTTTCAAACTTAGTAGTAAACTTTTTAGTAAAGACATATATACTACATTTTTGTATTTTTATAAAACATCTTTTACAACCATTATTCTTTTGGTCTCGGGATTTCATTATCTTTCATATTCAACTCCCAGTCTGGCTGGTCAAATGCACCACAAGCTGACATTCGTCTAGTGATTCATTGAAATAGTAGTCAGATCAATTTGGTTAAGAAGAATCAATACAGTTCTTTAGAAACCTGTAATCTTCATAACCAAGTGGGAAGTAACGTTTGCGAGTTTTAGAGCCAAAGTTACTGTATTTATCCGTATCCATCTTTCTGCTCTTCCTCATTGCTTCTTGTTGCTTTACCGACACCTTGATTGTCACAGATATTTGCCATACTCACCCGAGGCAAATAAAGCAGTACATCTAGCGCCTTTTCTAAACTTTTGCTAACAGATCCCATAATTAACAAAACTACAGCAACTAATTAAAACGCTGGTTGCAAAATCTTTTAATTAAGAATCTTACCTGCTCTTAAATTTCGTCTGTCACAGACTTAGTTTATTGGAACACTTTCAGAAACAGAAATAGCTAAATGCGCATGCGTTCATTTACTAAGCTAAATCGTACCATTGCGTAATAAAGTGTTTCATCGCATGCGCAATGAAAGTGGATCGATTATTGAAGTATCGGTACTTTAGTGGGCACATGCATCATGAGTTTATGCCCGTATTGCGTCATACATGTATGAATGAATAACCTCTGAACTTTGACTTTAAAGATAAAGCAGTTGAAATTGATGTTGTCAACATAAATGAAACATATCTGCATTGTCAGGATAATTGTTTATAAGCCGAATGACTAATTAATAGAAAAATGATCTAGTCCGTATGCAACGATGTAGCTTATGTAAAAGTATGTCACGTGGTTTCTACGTTTTGAGTTTACACACATGAGCCGATTTGTATTGGGAACTGTTTTAGCCTTCATCAAAGGTATCAGATGTGATAAATTTCAATTAAAAGACGCGCGAGATCGTAAGATAGAAACGAAGCTTTAGTATTTATTTGACAGTCAATCATACCAGCTGACATCAACATGGTAAACTTCTTCGTTATCAATCGGTCATTAATTCCGGCTAAGGGTCACTATTTCGCGTTTTTTGGAGGCAAGTAAAAAAGTTATGTAATTGTTAACTCTTATCATCTAGGTTTTTAATGATACCATTGTTTAAAATATTTGTTAATTGGTGTTTGATCAAGGATGTACTGTATAGAAATACATACATCCATGGTTTGATTGATCTAAGGTGAAAGATAAATTTATTACAGCAGTACATCTCATATTTTGGATTGATCTTGAAAGGCTTTAGTTTAAAGAATACTGTAATTGAGCAATTATTTAATTAAAATATATCAACTGCTATTTTTAACACAGCTGGCTTTGTAATTCATTCAGACAGTAGTTATCGTTTTCTGTAATTCCAAGTAACGAGTTAACTTGTGAGCTATAAATTGAGGATATAAGCCATTATTTCTTAAAATTACCTATTGTGATGCAATGACAACGTGTTATTGCAATACAAATACTGAATGATAGAGTTGAATTTTTCTGGCATCAGTCATATTTACGGATAATGTAACTGCCAGAAAACAAACAAAAAATCACTATATTAAGTTTATTTTATTGCTGTAAAGTGAAGCCATACTTTGAACAAAGTTACATAAGCTTTATACTGTAGTACAGTATAACTTAATGCAAACGAATATTTTGCTACAATATGTTTGAATAAATTTAATACAGTATAGTAACGATAGTGTACACGTATACCGGTATTTCATTTACTTGAATACTTATTAGATTTTATAATAATATACAGTAAATATTATAATACACCAATTATGATAAGTGAGGCAGTTATAATGCTAAAATTTTAAAATTAAAATTGCATTTATTACAGTAAAAATTAAATTTTTGATAATCGCAATATGTTTTTAGAATTTGTTTTCTTAAATTGCTTTTGTTTTATAGTGTAAAAAATACAAATTTTTTATTTTCTTTCAGCAATGGCTGGAGTTTTGCCATTTCTTGTACGAATTGCCATGCAGTTTGGAGCCTCACCATCGGTTGTCGGATATATGTATTCTAGTATACCATTTATCGTTTTGTTTGCGAAAGGAATATTTGGCGGTATTGCAGATAAATTTCAACAAAAGAAATCGGTATTAATTGGATCAGTTGTACTGATGGTAACTGGATTTTTTGTTATTGACTTTATACCGTCACCGAATAATGATATCGTTAATAACTCACTGCGGTGTGTTAATTATGAAAATGAAAATACAAGTGTTTGGTGTTGGTCGAACAACTTGATGATTGCTAGATTTAACAGCAGTGAGTTAGTGGAAGATAAATGCCTGTTAACGTGCCGAATTAACAATGAGTTTTTCAGAGAACAGCTGTGTCAGAACATGAGCAATAACTGTAACTTTACCGGTATCCAAAGTGAAAATGACTATAACTTTACCACCTCTGCCACGATTAATTTTAATTTGACATTTAATAGTTGTTCGGTTATCCAGTTTAAAATCTCTAATTTATTTTCAACATCTGAGCTCTGTGCAAATGTTCATAACATTGACCGATGTGAATTAAAATGTAACAACTCGAATTTACATCAAGGGTCTAACAATGAACACATATCAGAGAAATTTAATTACCAAATAATTTCATTATGGCTATGCATGATTCTTGCCTACGTTGGAATGGGAGTTGGTGTTAGCACAGGAGATACGATGATCTTGGATCTACTAGAAAAGAAGCAACATTTTGGAAGAGAGCGTTTGTGGGGTGCTGTTGGATGGGGTTTAATCTCGGTTTTTGCTGGTAAACTTATTGACTGGTACAGCCCAAATGAAAACAATCTTTATTTTACTCCTGGAATGTACGTTTGTCTTGCATTTGGCATCTTAGACATTATAATAATCTTGCCGATGAAAGTAATTAAAACTGAAAAACCTACGAAGATATTGAAAGACGTTGGGAATCTGTTTTTGGAACCTGAAGTGGCTTTATTTACTTTTGGAGTTTTTGTTATTGGATGCCTGACAAGCGTTTTATGGACATTTCTTTTAGTCTACCTTAACGAACTTGGAGCTTCGCAACTTCTCATCGGTCTGACTATTGCTTTTCAGTGCTTTCTTGGAGAAATACCATTTTTCTTCGTTTCAAACTGGTTCCTAAAAAAGTTAGGCCACTGTCATTCATTAACACTAGCTTTGGCAGTGTTTTCACTCCGACTCATTTGTTACTCACTCATTAATGATCCATGGCTAGTTTTGCCCATTGAGTTAACACAAGGAATAACATTTGGTGTTTTCTTCACGGCCTTGGCCACTTACGCAAATAGTCGAGCAAATTCCAGTATACAATCTACTGTTCAAGGAATTCTTCAAGGAATGTTTGAAGGATTTGGTAAGTGTTTATCATCGATTACATAATTGCTGTTAAATTTGGTTTAATTACAGTTTAAAAATAATATTAACAACCTTTTAGGTATTGGTGTGGGAACAGTTATAAGTGGAATTGCTTACGAATATTTTGGAGCTAAGATGTTTTTTCTTTTCACTGGAATTTTGGCTGGAGGTTTTGCAATAATAATTGGGGCAATCCAGTGTTATTTGATGCATATTAAAATTAAAAAGTCAGGATATGGTTTAAAAGGTACTACTCATTTATTGAAAGTGACGGTCGTTTACTAATTGCTTGAAGTTTTCTTCATCTAAAGGTGTGGAAGAACAAAATATGGAAGATAAAGTTATTGAAATGGAAAAGATTTCGGCCAATGGATCGGAGTTTAATAATCTTTTATCAGACAAAGTAATCAATAGTTGAAAATAATTTATTTTTTGAATCTTTTAGTCATTACTAGGTTGTGAGGTCCAAATTATCTAGTTTAATTAAAGAGTTTATAGCATTGTTATTAATGGATTTAAAGCACTGAATTGTTTGGTTTGTGCAGGAATTAGAAACGAGTTCGCAGCTTCTTAGATATTAATTAGTTAAAAGAATTTGAATTTAGACAGTTGTATGAAGAAACAGGATATGCATAGTATTTACCATTTTGATTAATCGCCAGCAATTTAGAGGTAGCTAAAAAACCAGTATTTAAAGTAATTGCCAAATTATGTTATACTAAATACATTACGATAAATGCTATGAAGAAATTGCGTGCAAATTAACTATACAATGAATTTAGCATAGTATATAAATGAATTGCAAAGTGGCAATATTGAGAATTACTATTCATGGGACACAACAAATACTGTACAGTTTTTCAAAATTATTATTATTATTTGAAAAAGTTAATTTTTAGCAATCTTTTTGAAATACAGTTGACTTTTTATCGTGATAAGATATTTTGAAAACCACTACTGTATTGTCAAGGTAAATTTGGCTAAGTTATTACATGAAGTTAGATTGTATACTTTTATTTTACGACAATTTAACGCAGCTGTGGGATTTTATAATGGCAGTACTGTGCATTCTAATAAACCAATAAGATTAGAGGCTAACATAAATGTATGACTATTATTAATAGTAATCTCTTTTATAATTTATTAATTATAATTGTGTTCATATATTTAAAAACAGTATTTATTTAGAGATTTAAGTTAAGCCGATAACAATAAATGTTAGAGAAAGGCAATGTGCCAATGTACTCGACTTTAAAATATGATGATCGCACATGTTTCTACTGTATTTTTAATTGACAAACTTATTTAAATTATGGTCGTTATGAGAACCTAATCAGTTATTAATAATCATGTAAAACTCAGTTATTTAATTCATATTTATATTAATTTGCATTTTTTTGCAATGGTTTTAATTTATTAGTTGCATTTAAGCTGCATAATGAAATTTCATTTGATAAATTTAACAAAAGATTTATGTTTTGTTGTGGTTTTAAGGTTAAATAATTATGGCATTTGTTTATAAAACCGGCGATTATTATTACAATTTTGATTAATTTATTATAATATTATGAGAATTCCGATAAGTATTATTCATTAGTTTAATTAAAATTTTATTAGTATTATATACTATTACAGTATTATTATTATTTCAAGATTGTATTTCATTACAAATACAGTATCGATTGTGTTACGAATAATTATAGTATCATATTTGTATTATTATGTTTATTTTATAGAATATGTGACGAGTTACTGAAAGTACCTTCCGTATTTTTTAAAAAATTAATTCAGAGGATAATTCACTACTTTATAATCAAAAGTTATAGTTTCAATAAGTTATCTAGAATTTAGGATGAGGTTTTTTTGAAAGTTGTTGGAATTTTTTATCTACTTTCAAAACAGGTTTTGTAAACATTTTTTTTGTGATGTTGACAAAAGAAAGGATATAAAATTAGAAGGTAGGCATCGAATGAAGTTATAACCGGTGACGGAAATATTTGAGAGAAATTAAAGCAATTTTTAAATGTATAATACAAGATGGATTTTAATATCACGAAATAGCATTATAATAGAAGGGTAGAATTGTGATCGCAGTAGCTGCAAAGTAGATAATACCAGTGTAAGCATTCTTTTTTTATTCATAATTATTACAAGTTTTCAACTTTTCAGCCATTTTAACGTGTACTGTATAATAGTTGTTTTCTTATTTCACAAAGAACTACTTGCTTTGTAGGTTTTTTTAAAACGTTCTTAGTTTGTGAAAGAATTTAATGGTTAAGTTTCTTTAGACTTTGCTATTGAAACTATCCCAAATGTGTTAGAAATATGAAACCACACTACTGATAGCGTAATATTTATTTCTGCTGCATTTAATTTAGTTCAAATTTCGGTTGCATGAACTGTTGAACTCAAGTAAATGAACAAGCACTTATTTACTCGTTAACGTTAATCAAATTGTTTTGATGTTTACGTACTGAACATGCCCTTGTGATTAAAAGAAACGTAAATGGACGAAGTATTTTAAGTAGATTCATTAATAAATTATAATCAATAATACAATTAGTAACGTTTAACGGCTTAAATTACTTCCACAGTTAGCTGGAATAGTTTATTCATCTTTATTTATAGGAGTAATTGATAATAAAGTATAAAACGGTAGTAATGGAAAAAAACATTTCTCTTCAAACGTTTTGTATTAAAACTTTGTACTTGTGGTAAAAAAAATTATACTGATAAGACCCAGATTAAGAGTCTTTAATTTTGAAAATATAAGATTAAAGTATTTCGAAAACTTAAGATTTTGTTGAAATAGAGGAGATGTCAGTGATGTTTATTCATCAATGTTAATGTAACGCTTTCGAGTACGTATTCAAGAATTAATTTTTAATTTCGAAAAAAAAAAATAACACAATAGAAATTTAAAAAAATAATTAAATTTGATGTTAATGTGTATCCTGTAGACGAATATTACTAAAAGTGTCATATTAACTACGTATTTTATATTGTTTAACTCTAAGTATTGCATGTCGAGGAACTTTAAAATACGCATGAAAAAATTTCATATTTCAGTAGCGGCTGCAAAATTCAAATGGTGACAATGAATTTCATTTTGTGAAATCGGATGCGCATCCTTTGGTGATAGTTTTAATACTGCATCATAAAAATTGACAGTTGACCGAGTTTTTTTCATTGAACAAAAGCTAAGGGTGGTTATCATTGTACATCAACTTAAATGCAATTATATATCTTCAATGGAACGTATCCAAAGTATATTGTAAGTAGTGTTTGGTCACTCAAGTTATCCTCCAATCTGATTATAAATTTCTTTACTTTTGGACTGTTAATTTTTTGCGGGTTTCATTTGGGAAGAGATGAGAAAGAGAAATGTAAGTAAATCAAATTTGTAACAATGAAGCTTACGTAACAATTATTGTAACTATAATAATTGTAAAGGAAGTAGTTATTTATCGTGAACAACATTCAGTTTTTTAAAACTAAATTGTTCCTTTTGTCATCTTATGGCCTTGTCTATGTGTTTAATTCGTTTTGTTGTATATTTGAATCCAGGAAATTTCACTATGCCAGTATAAAAGCAACATCTAGATAATTGCATCCATTAGGTTGTCATAAATGCATTACAGTACTTTGCATAAATTCTTATTGCTATGAATAACGTAGTTGACCAACCTGATCGAAAAGAAATGAATACGAACAACGAAGGCTCGAGAGGTAAACATTTACTTCTTGAGATGTTGTCTGTCTAAAGCAGTCACTCTATCGAAAAACTGTAATCTGTGCACACCAAAACTTTTTACTTGATTATTTAAAGTGACCGAAATGGACGGAAAAGTTTCTAATTCTGGAAAAATGGGAGAAGTATCTACAGTAAAAGTTACAGCATGGGATAAAATTGTTGAAGCTTGTCACATTAACCGAGAACTATTGCCTATGAAAACTCATTTTTTCTTCTTTTTTGGAGGTAAGTCGTATTTATTCGGTGTATAAAACTAAAAATTTATTGGAATTTTTTTTTAAAGCATTGGCAGCGGTAGTACCACCGCTTATTTTATATTGCCAACAGCTGGGAGCATCGGTTACTATGGTGGGAGTGCTGTTTGCTGTTCTTCCATTCGTTCAGTGCGTATCCAAACCGATCGCTGGAGGAATTGCTGATAAATGGCAACGACACAAAACCGTGTTTATCACGTCTTTATTTGTCTTAACCATATCACTTTTTTCTGTCAATTTTATTCCCGAATCAAAGACTCCGCCTTCTACGATTGTACACTTCAACGAAAATGCAACTTTTACTTATTGCGATGAAAGTGTATATTTTAGCGCATGTCCATCTAATTTACACTCCTTTGAATCGATCAAGACGCAACGCATTTCTTGCAGAATGACCGACTGTGCTATTCCAAAAGAGTTTGAATCATCATCTTTATTTATGTCAAAAAATTGCGCTTTTAATCAGACCGATTGTGTCGATTTTCAAGTTGGCAAATTTACTACATTTGGATTTGTCGCAAAATTGAGCAAAACGGATGGTGCTATTGAATCTAACTCGGTATGTCCGGAATTTAATGTTGAATCGTTCTCTACACCTTCAAATCGAAGTTTTAAGTTTCATAATACAACTATCAGACGTGAACTGTGTCACAAATCATCATTTAAATGTGTGGCAAAATGCTCTTCAGTGGCTTTTGAAGAAGAACAATCGGGTGGCAATTTTACATATGCCATGATTTGGTTATGGATTGCTTGTATAATTGCATGGAGTGCTTATGCTATTATTTTAAGCATTTCAGATGCAATTTTAATGAACACATTAGGTGATAATAGATCAGCGTTTGGTTACACTCGACTTTATTCATCGATTGGATGGGGTCTCATGTCGGCGATTGCTGCTCAAATTATTGACTATGCCAGCATTGGTCGAGACCATAAAAATTATTCACCAGGGTTTTATATATTTCTTGGATTAATAATATGCGACATTATAACATCAGTTCAGATGAAAGTGGTAATTCACGAAAAACCGCATGCTTTGGCCAAAGATTTGTGGCATATCTTCAAACAAGCTGAAGTGATTGTTTTCTCTGTTGCTGTTATTCTGCAAGGAATGGTTACTGGATTTCTTTGGACATTTGTGGTTGTATACGCCAACGAGTTAAATGGATCTCAGCTAGTTATTGGCCTCAATTATGCTGTAGAATGCTTTCTTAGCGAAATACCATTCTTTATTATTTCTGGTTGGATTGTCGATAAACTTGGTCATTCTAATTCGATGAGCCTAGTTTTATTAATAACAGGATTCAAAACCTTATTCTATTCATTCATCTACAATGCTTGGTACATGCTTGTAATAGCATTGTGTCATGGAGTTACATACGGAGTTATGTATTCTACAATTGCCACTTACGCTAGTACTATCGCACCACCATCAATGTCAGCTAGTATTCAAGGCATATTTCAAGCTCTTTTAGAAGGAGCTGGTAAGCTTAATATTGATGTGAATGTGTTCATAAATATTTAAATTTTGATATTAATGATAGGTGTGGGATTTGGTAATCTACTTGGTGGATTCGTTTACGAAGAAATCGGTGGTCGATTAGCTTTTAGAGTATTTGGCATTTCTCTTTTTGGTGTCGCTGCTGCTCATTGGTTAACATCTTTTCTACTGAAAAAATGTAAGTATTACTGTAAGCTTCATTGAAACTATGCAATGTTTTTTTTTTTACATTTATTTTTTTATTAAATATACTGTATGCAGGGAAATCACGACGAGTTGGACCAGAAGTTGAACTAAGTACTGTTAATGTATCTGATAATTTTATTGATGTCGCTCTGGAATCTAAAACGGATTCGAAGAGTTCGTAAGGTGGATTAATCACGTTTTCTACGTTTTATTAATTTTATACTACGAATATATTGCCTTTATACTGAAGTTTTTTTCTTTTTAGAAAAATCCAAGAGATCGATCAATTGTTTTATACATTATAAAGTGAATAAAACTATAAAGCGCATTAAAATACATATTTACACTTTAGACACATTATTTGACGTTAATCGATGCTGATACTGTACATCCGAGATACAATCTTAAACATAGTTGTCTTAATGTTGAAATATTTAATACATCATATAAAATTTTGACAATCCAATACTCTATAAACACTTTATTCAGAAGACAAGTTTAATTTGGTGGTTAATACATTGTCCTTACTTAAACAAATATTTAAGTTGGATGAAGGCTCGTGATGTCCAGTAGTTAAATCCAAAGGGCGTAATTCATGATTACGCTGAATGTCGTTGCACACCGCTTCAAGTAACTTCTCAGACTGAACTAAAATATACTTTTCAAATTTATCGTTGGATGACTTCAACGATTCTGTTGTAAACATAGGATTAGCGATTAACGAAGGAACGTTAACACTTAGCACAGGAGAAACCGATAATGTACTATTTGTAATCCTATTACGAGAACCATTTCCATTTGTCGATTTTTTTACCAATGCACTTCTTTCCGTATTGCCTTTAAGATTGTATGAAATGTCAGCAGAGATTTTGGTCTCACTTTTCTTAGGTAGAATGCCCGTTCTATCCTCACGATAATGTCCATAAGTTTTCATATGTTTACGAAGTGAACTGGGATCGGTATATCGTTTATTGCAGCCATCCTTTTTACAAAAATACGGTTTATCAACGAAATGGGTTCGTGTATGTTTAAATCGATCACTTGAATTGGAATATGCTTTATCACAGCCTTCCACTGGACAAGTGTAAGGCTTCTCACCTATAAACAAACATTTTTGTAAATATTTTTAACTCAAATTGGTTACTACTGTGTTTAAAATAGTTACCCGTATGTGACCTATTATGAATTTTAAGATTTTCCAACCTCGAAAATGATTTTCCACACAACTTACACTTGTGTGGTTTCTCATTTGTGTGTGTCCTAACGTGGATCAGCATTTTGTATCTTAACATAATAACAATACAATCATTAATTTGTCTTTTATTGAACAACACTGGCTTGGTAAACATACCTAGCATTAAATGATCTTCCTTTACGCGTACATCCTTCCCATCTACAGCAAAAATTTCCTTCTTTCTCAGTTTTCACATGATCATCATTTACATGATTTGCCAGTTTATCCAATTTCAAAAATTCTTGATTGCAGTTGTCCCATAAGCATTTGATCCCAGTCTTTTCGTTTTGATTGTAGTATTCATGCTAATTTAAAATATGAATTAAATATCACAAAACCAATTTAAATAACAAATAAAAGGAATTCAATTAAACCTCTTTGTCAGAATCCATTGGTTTACAGTGCGTTTAAACAATGATTCCAATAACTTGTTGACACATTTGGTTTATCGCATACATTAATATATTTTTTTGGCAAAGGCTAAAATTACATAAAAATAATTCAGTTGACGTAGCTCAATACTAAAACTTCTACTTGTTTAGAAATAAAAGCAGTTAAGTTTTAGTTTAAATGCCAAGTTGAAGTAAGAGTGGTCAGGATAACATAAAACGTCCAAACCAACTGACTTACGTTTTCGTTTGAAATTAGTTTTAGGCCATCTTTCCGATATCTTGTAATTCTATAACCACTGAGTTCGTCATCAGACCCCCCCAGGACTGCTTTTGTATAGACCTCTGGGCCTCATCTACCACCTGCAGAGAATTAGAAAATTGATGCTCAGCAGGAGAGACGTTTTGCTTTACGAAAAATGATATTATTAAAGGAATTATAGAAGTACTGTATAATATGCAAAATACATTCTCATAAACGGTAATCAACTTTAAATCGGAACTCAATTATTCAAATAAAAAAATTAAGTTTAAACGACTAAAATTAGAATGTAATTACCCTGGGCTCTGGTTCTGCACAATCAGTTAACACTCGTACAAAGATGATGCCACAAAACATTACTCATTAGACTAACTTATTAGTTAAGTACATGTTTCTAAGTCCATTAAATCTTTTCCAAAAACAATGATATTCAGCAACTAATTTTTATTTTCTTTATACAGTTGACTGGTTCTACACTCTTTAAAGTTATCTAAGAACTTTTACTTATAAAAAAAGTATACACACAAGCTTAAAAGTAATCATTTTATAAATATTAATCATTTAATGCAAAGTATTAAATCGCATAAACAATTAAAATAATAAAAGTAGATTTAAAATAATTTCAATATCATAAAAATGAAATATTATACCATCACGGAAGACCGATGAATTCAAAGCCAAAATGCAGGTGACGCTGCGATCTGCATTATTTTACTGTGGTTTACGGACGCTATGTCGTGAAAAATAATGTCGTCGATATATCGATGCCAATATTGTATTACTAGAAAAACATCGCGATATGTGGAATACCTTCTTTTACGTTCAGAACTTCAGAGCAATCACCACAAAGACGATTTTACCTAATCTAATTTAACCTAATATAAACTTACCTAACCTAACTTAACATCTTTAATTGTATCTAGACTCAATGTAAAACGTAAAAAAAGGTGATACACATGTTGCGATGTTTATCTAGTGATACAATATTGGCAGCAATAACATCGACGGCATTATTTTTCACGACATAGCGTCCGGACACCTTTACGGTAGCTTTGAATTACGGTACCGTACCGTATTGACTAATACCGGTAATAACATAATGTAGAACTCTTATTACTGATGTTCGCGCATTCTAATTAAATACCTTTCTCTAACCTTAGAAAAGGACACTATTAGCATAAATATAATACAGAAAATATAACTATATGCTTATTTTGTTCATTTATGTTAAAATGTTTAAAAATTAAATAGCGCAGTGAAAATTGTTACAACTTCAGCCTATTGACGTTATTCCTAGTCGAGTTATCCGTGCTAATCGCCTCGAAATAGCATTGTCTAAACTACGCCATTAACGAATAAATGAACCTTGCATCTTAATATAACATCTAATAAATCTTGCTTGCATGCTAACATTGTGAATTGACATGATAGAAAAGCTGTTTCTTAATTCCAAAATGTTTCCGCTCGGGTACTATTTTATCACTATGGTTCCTCTTGCGGAGTTGAAAAACGTAGTAAAAGCTTTTCCTATTTACTCTTTACAGAGATACTTTACCGGAAATAGTTTCATATACTGTAGACGAAACTTTAACGTTAGCGCATGCGTAAATGGTAGTAACTGTTTCGTGTGTTCTTGAAATCATAACTACCGTAATTTATTTTTTTTTTGGTTAGAATTTAAAGAAAATAATGAAACCCGATCTTAATTTAATGTTTTTGTAATTTTTAGTGATTTAATTAGCATTATACGAATAGTAATTTCTAGAAATAAGCTATTGTTCATTTGGTTAGCAAAATAAATATGGCGCCAAAACTATGGAGGTAATGTCGTCGAAGGGATAAAATGGTTTCCAACATTTATTTGTTATTAATGGATCATTTTAAAGATAACTGAAGTAAGTAATATTTTAAATATCATAAATGCCATTTTTTAGTGCTTAAGTTAGATAAAATGCCAAGATAATCGTATGAGGGGTATGGATGACATGTTTCGTTAGTGATTGTTGTGTTTTGGTGTAACGTGTCTTGCGTGATGGAAGTTTATCATGTAATACATGTAGTTTTTACTATTGATTGAATTACAAATTTACATTAGACATGTGGGAACATAATACATTGGCCGTTGGTAAGTGTTTCGGTTATACTGTAAATGTATAAAAATGTTATGTTTGTTTAAAAGGCCAAGTGCAATAAGATTATACAGTAGTGCATAATGTTGAAAACTAAATGAGGACAAATTAGTATCATGCTCTTCTTTTAGTTAATTTACTGTACATCACTTTATTTTGATTACTTAATACTTTCGAAATGATTGTTTAGTTTATTAATTTGTGAATACAGTTTAAGACTTTTCAATTTTGTATTTTCTTGTCAGGAAGTATGATATGTGACCTTTTTTCACATAGTTTTTTTAATTGACCAGGTTTTCAGGATAATACGGACAGAAAATTGAAATTGCCAATTTCACGAAGATTTTGAGACATCATGTCGTCTAATCGTGTGAAACGATTGCTGAAAAAAATTGAGAATTTTAGAGGTACAGTATAATTCATCGAAGTACGTTTACAATATGTTTATATTAATTTGTTAATGTTTTATTTTAATAGGAAAGAATAAACGGCGGAGGATTAGTGGTTGCAGTGACGATGACGGTGGCAAAGGTCTGTACAACATTATGTTTTGTAAAAATTATATTTATTTACCCGTTTTTATTATCTAGGCTCTCCTAGAGTATGGACGCCGAAAATATTTGGCGATTATCCATCAAGTAATATCTATAACAGCACAGCACGAAGTGAACCAGCTGAGGTAGTTATTGATGATATTTGTTATGGTTTTATAACTTACATCTGTACTTGATAGCTATTTAGAAAGGATCTCATAAGTGCAATGAAATTACCAGACAGTGAACCGTTGACACCCGATGACTATTTTAAAATTTCAGACCATTGGAAAGAAGAATGGGAAAAAGGAGTTCAGGTTCCAGTAAACCCAGATGCCTTGCCAGAAGCTGTTGTTAGGTAAATTAAATTTTTAAGTCGATCTGTATTTATTCATTATCAAATATATTTCTTATTTTTTAGAATCAAGAAAAGAGAAAAAACTTCTGACTATAAATTGTATGTAGTTTTGTTTTATTATATTGGTCATTTAAAGACAATTGTAAGTAATTATTTGTAGGCCAAAGAAATTAGTTAGGCTTACCCAAAACGACTTTTATTCCACCGAAATACATCAGTTGAGTAACACGAATACGCAATCTGAAAATACATGCAGATATGATTTAGATGATTATGATGTTAACTGGCTAACATGCATTAATCGACATATGAAGGAGCAAGGTAAAATTCTTGATTTCTCATTGTGCTAAACGTAAAAGTAACTAATTCGTATGCGAATTTTTAAAGGTTTGCCATTGTTAAGTGAAGAAACGATGGAAAAGTTAATGGAAGAATTTGAAACGCAGGTTACTATTGAATAATGAATATTGCTTTAAATGTTTCCTAACTCGTTAATTTTTTTAGTGTTTTGAAAATATGCAAGACGTTATCAAAGGAGAAGCTGGTTTAGGAATTGAATTTGATGAAGATGTTATATGTGATGTTTGTCGATCGGTAATTTTTCTTACTTTTTATGAATTTATTAACTTTTTGTGGATTTACATACAAGGCATTTAATTTTTTAATTATTAGCCTGATTCAGAGGAAGGAAACGAAATGGTGTTCTGTGATTCATGCGATATATGTGTCCATCAAGTAAATGCTTTTTTCTATTAGCAAAGTTAAATCATTTTAATAGTTTATGATTTTATTTAGGCTTGCTATGGTATCACCGAAATTCCATCTGGTAGCTGGATATGTCGAGGATGTGACTCTGGTCTGAAACCTACTTGTATTCTATGTCCTACTAAAGGTGGTGCAATGAAATGTACCAGGTAGATAACGTTTAGCATGATGTTGGAAATTTTTTTATAGGGTTTTTTTTTTTTTAAAAATAGAAGTGGGCAACAGTGGGTGCACGTAAGTTGTGCCTTATGGATTCCTGAAGTCAGTATAGGCTGTGTAGAAAAAATGGAACCTATCACAAAACTGGCAAATATTCCTGTACGTTTTAAAGTATATTTCATTGCTTGAAAAATTTTATAATCGATTTCTATTAAATCTAGCAATCGAGGTATACTCTTGTATGTTGTGTGTGCAAAGAAAAAATGGGAGCGTGCATTCAGTGCTCGGTATGATATATTTGATATTTAATTATTATGTTTATTTCATATTTTGGTTGTTTGTGAATATAGGTAAAAGCATGTAAAACCGCTTACCATGTTACGTGCGCTTTTAGAGGAGGTTTAGAAATGAAAGCAGTGATGGAAAACGACGAAGCTGAAGATGGTTTAAAATTACGAGTAACAAGTGTACATTGCAAAGTTAAATCTTTAAATATTTACAATAATATTTTCTTAAGTCCTACTGTTTGAAGCATGGCAAAAATAAATCTCGCAGAGGTTCAGATTCGGACGACGAAAGCAATGACAAGTTGCTTGACAAAAGCAATGATAAAAATAATCGGATTCAAAGGTTAGTTGTATTGTTAAATAAGCATTCGTAAAACTACAAATGATCAATAATTATTACTATTGTATGTATAAGTAGGTTACAGGAAATTGAAGCTGGATTTTATAAGTATGTTGACATCAAAAAAGTGATGGAAAATCTTCGAGTTAATAAAGAAGCCGTCGATTTTGTGTATAACTATTGGAAACTGAAAAGAAGGGTATTCAAAATTTACGAATTTAACATAACTTTAACTTGTGGGATATAATTATTGAATTAATAGACTGCGTTCAACAAGCCTCTTCTCATTCCAAAATCTGGAGTCACGAATGATCTTGATCAAGAAGATAGTGTTTATGCAAAAATGAAAATGTTTGTTCAGATCCGACAAAATCTGGAAAGGGTGAGTGTATTTTATGTGTATAGAACCCCATAGTCAATTCGTTAAAAAAAATGGTTAAGTGTTTTGATTACAGTACAGTATAATTGTCTTATGTTTCAACAAAATTTTATAAATACTTGAATATGCTTTGATGGATGCTGTAGATTAATGCAAAACTTTTAAGTCGGTATTTTTTATTAATCAGTAAACCTGTACTTGCTAGTCTTTAATGTTAAAATCTGGTGAATATTGGTTGAAATTATGTATTTATAGTTTTGGGTTGGTTTCTTAAAAACCACTTGTTGTCGCAAATACATTTATTAATATGCTTTTCATTTAAATTTAGGTTCGCAACTTGTGTTACATGGTAATTCGTCGTGAAAAGATGTCACAAGCGTGGCGTATATCTCGTGCAGAAATATTTAATCAGCAGTTAGCCATTATTACCAATTCAAATTCTGACCTTACGGATTCGGAGAGAACATCGGTTATTCACGCTTGCCATGGGTCAAATGTTTATGATCGTTTTTATAGTTATAAACAGTGTACTTGTCAATTTAAAGAAGATAGTGAACTTTCTAACTCAAGGTCGTCTATTGTAAGTGACCAGGAGAAGAGTAAACGAGCTAGCACTAGCACACCAAATACACGGCTACCAAATCCTTATGCTAAAACCTATACTGTATCACGCAGCTGTAGAACTTCCCGAAGAACTTGCGATGGTTCTACTAGTAATGATAATTTAATCAATGAAAATTCAACTGAATGTTATGATAACAGTTTTAGATGCTCTATCGAATCAGCGCAAACGTCAAATTCCCGGCTTTTAAATGAAAATAATGTGGGGTCAAAGTCTCAATCAACAAGTAGGCACTCGTCAAAAATGGATGTTGTTGCGAATACTACTGATTATGAATCGGTTCAGCTTTGTCATCAGAAGGCAGCACGCAATCGTCTTCGCAACCATTCAGCAGAAAATACAGCCGGCAATGAAATTGTTCAAGAAGTGCACCAGGAACCCAACGACAGTAATGATACTCTCGAAACGATCGAAAGCATAAATGGTGATGATGTTGACAAGAACGACAGTAGTACTTTAGATTGTAACACCGATAAAAGAGATGATGAATCAACAGAAAATATGTTGGGTTGTAAAAGTAAGAGTAAAAAGAACATCAGAAAATCCAGCCTAACAAAATGTCGTTTGAAAGAATTAACAAAAGTAAATGCGACAGAAGAAGTTTCACAGTTTCGAGACAAACAAAAGCAGGAAAGTGAGAAAGTTCATGAATCTCTATTTGCCAGTTCTCAAAAGCAACGGTTAGCTGGATATAGAATACCTAAGAAAAGGAGCAACAATGACTTGCAGAACGATAATAAAATTGTAGAAATTTCTTCAAAACAAGAAGTAAATGCTAGCCAAACAAATTTGGATATTCTACCTCAATCTTCGCCACCAAAAGATCCCAGACTTGCATCTCCTAATTATTCATTACAAAATCATTCTTCCTCAGCGACGTTTCCCTTTAAAATTACATCACCCCACCATCAACATTTGAGCAGCTCACCGCGTTCACATAGGAATAATGTTCCATCAGCAAACTTTCCAGAAAATACTTATGGACCAAGATTGGTAATGAAGTTAAGAAAAGACCGAAATTTCCCTGAATCTCAACAACAATGGATAAGGGCAAATGACGTGCCGTCTAGTGGGTTGAGTGTTTACGAATATCCTAATGAACCAGCCGAATCTCCATCTATCCAAGACCATGAACCAACATCATCAAATTATTATGAGTTTTCGCAAAATCAACAACAATATCGATATTCTTTAACATCAGGAAGGAGAAATGATGCACAAACTGTGTCTCCTAAACGAACTCGTAATTTTAATAATAATAATTATTCCGGTGTCCGGCCAACCCGTTCATCCATTATGTCTGTACATAGTATCCAGTCAACTTATTACTAACGCCTAATCAAGAGTATTTATTTTGAAGGTGACAGAATAATTATGTAAATTTGATATTTTATTCATAGAATGTTTGAACTCTATTGAGATTTCCTCGAGTTTTTATTTATGGAACGATTGCGATCTAAGTGCGAAAATAGTTACGCTGCCGATATTTAATTGTTTTAATGATAAAATAGCCGCTTTACGATACTTTAATGGAGGGATGAGCGGTACAAACATTTCGTTTGTTATAAGTGTTAGATAGTCTTCCTTTCCCCACCCCCTCTTGAATAGATATTTTCAAAATGAAATGTTGAATATAGCTTCAGTCCAGATGCTTTAGTAATTAGAAACAATTACGTATTTAATTTGGTGGTACTGTAACTGTATATAAAAGGCAATCGACAAGTCTTAGCTATTTTTCTTTCAATCTACAATGCAGTTTCAATCGATTTGATCATAGAGTGTGCACAAGATTGCATACGTTATTGCACAAATAATCCGATACATGACATTGTACATTATGTTATGGATCTATGAATCCATTTCTGTTAACAATAATTCTAATTTTCTAGCATCTAGAACATAAATCCAAATGTTTCATTTTATATGACAATTATGCAACCGTTTTAAAGTAATATTGTTTAGATGATTTCCAAGATAATTTAATTGTAATGTTAAAATTTTAAAAGAACAAAATTACGGTTATTAATAATATGCATATCGTTTCTTTAAATGCGGAGGAATGTATCGAAATTTATATTGTGTAGCATAAGTTATTTTACAAAGACATTTTTATTACGTTTATAATTATGATTGTTTTAATGACAAAAATCGTTGATAGGTTATCGAGTTAGTAATATTGTTTCTAATTTAATTTCGATCATAAAATTTACTTTGTATATTTTTCATTTGAGCACCTTTCTGTGGACATCGTTTCATTATACATGTATAAGTCTAAAGTTATTTGTTTATTTTTAATTTGAAGGTTACTCTTGTAAATTTGATATGATGTTTTTGATGTGAAAACTTCATGAAATTTTCTAAACAAAATGGTCACCTGAGATATATAAATTCATTTTAGTAAAACTTTGGCCGTTTCACTAACATTTTTCAATAATTATGACGTAACGACCAGTTTTCCAATATTTAATATCGCCCATATAAAAAAAATAAATTAAAGGCGATATGTCCGTACATCTTAATGTACAGTAGTTAAAACAAAATATCTGACATTAAATTTTGTATATATATATACATACATACACACAAACAATTACTGTTGGCCTTTTAAAGGAAACTGTTTTTGATGTAACAGTTATGGAGGGAACCATCTTATCAGTTCATAAAAGACCACTATCGAGCTTGCCTAAATCAATACTTGTATTTGTCGCTTAACTGCTAATTAAGTAGTTGCCAGGGTGCGTCATTAAACATTGTTCGGTAGTATTTCCGGATGTAAATATTTACACAACTCAAGTTCCGTGTTCACAAACACAACTTTACTAGCTGTCACTTCATTTAACCTGTCAAAATAATTCATTTTAAAAAATAGAAATTTACTTCGGGGTTTTAAATTGTTTCTTACCAGCCTTTAATAATATGCCAACAGCTGGAAAATATGACCGGGGCGTTATAAATTATGCAAATTCCTAATCGTTCAGGATAATGCCGACTAAGCAGCCAAATTAAGTTCTTGATAAACTGATAATCCATACATTGAAGACCAAATTCTTTTAAATCAAAAACGATACATAAATTATCGATGATATCTTCATGACAACGCTTACAAGCTTCTTCCTAAAATTAGATAAAGTTATTAAAAATAAATTTTAATAAATAGCAGTTTAGTTCATAAACTTACCAGTGTGTAGATCATGTATTTTGTCAACTCGTCAATATTTCTTTCATTAGCGTTGTGATTTTTTGCTGGTATATAGACAACCGGTCTAAAATGGTAATAACATTGTTTAAAACAAAACAAAAAAAAACTAATTTATAAGCAATGATAAATAATGACCTTCCATACATATCTCGATGCCTACTTATAATAGCCACATTCTTCTTCAGGTAGTCAGCAATTATAGGGTCTTCGGGGGTTAAGGAATCAACACCAAAGTTTTTTCGCCATTTATTAGTTTTCAAAACTGCTTGAAAAGCAGCATCAACGTCTTTGAAAGCTTTAAGATAACGTCGTAGCCCAAAATCCGATACATACTAAACAATCGAAATCAAACTTCACATTTAATTCAACAAGAGTGTTTACTTCATTCATTTATACCTGGGAAGGATCAGCCTCACAAATCATCTGTAAAAATCAAAATGTAAATATCTTAAATCAAATTGCTACAATACAGTATAACAAAACATTTAACCTTCATTCTTGATTTAAGTTCCTTAACATTTTCTTCAGAATCAGCCTGAGTTGCCATTATCTCAATTTTGTACTTTCCTTGCTAGAATGAGCGAAAATAATGCAATGATTGTAGTTTATAATGGAGGTTATAAAATGTAATAAAGGAGTTAATAAAATACAATTGAGCGTGGGTATTGGATAACTATTTCTCAGTAATAAATGATTACAAATACAAAAACCGTTATGTCCAGTGCAAAGAAACATTAACAAACAGCTTGTTAAAATTACTGTATTTTGTTTCTGTGTTGATGTACTGTATATACTGTGTCAAACCATACAAAAGGGGGGTCGAACAATTTAAGCTACTTTATCCCTGTCAGTTTATCAATACTGTACCATGTATGTGCTACAGTATAATAATAGACTGATACATGTAACTTACAAATGGATGAATGATAAAAATTTGCTAAAATGTTTTACATTGTTTTGCAAATGTACTCTGAATAATAGCTTCCAACCAAATCAGATTTAAATTGCAAATATAATTAATAAATTTAATAGTTCTTACCTTAAGTACAGTAATCGATTTTCACCTTTTTTAATTCTTTCGACAACCAATCAGTTTTACGCTACAGGTGAACCAGTGAATAATACTTTTTCATGATGTAAGAATGACAACGTCATCACGGAAACAACCGAGGCCACAGGCACTTGAAGTCTTTTTTCGCAAAATTTAATTACCGTAATTTTTATAAATACGAGAAAGCTGACTGCTTTTTAAATTAATAATGTACTATAACTGTTATAACCGATTTTTGATATTTTACTTAATCTCCTTTCCTTTTAATAAATTTATTTGCAAACAGTTTTTGTTTACACTTGAGGTTGCAAAGGTTGCCATAGCAACTGATAAAATCGCCTATTCCGCTTCCTGGACAAACGTATGACGGTATGAGTATAACCTCGGATGCCCATGACAGAACTTATAATTTTGCAAAAACTATGAAATGACAAGATTTATAAAAAGCTAAAGAACTATTTAATTTAATTCGGAAATACTGTAGATTATTTTAAGACGTTGGCCGACAGTAAACGATTATCGCAAATCCAAAGTAAGTTTTAAATGATAGAGAAACACAAGCATTGGAATTAGATTGACATTTGGAAATGGCGGACGTATAATTATGTCTGGTAAAAATTTGTATTGCAATGTTATTTTTGTCAATTTAGTGTCTAAGTTTTAAAAAAGAATGCTTTTAAGTTATACTGCACTATAAAAATTCAGTAAGGGAACAACAATAAAGATTTTATGACGTTGTCTAATAGTTACTGGGTTGTTTATGATACATCTGTTTATAATTTGGAATGATAATTATACTGATGCCAATACACAGATCTACGAATAAATAGATTTATTTTAATTAATTATTAATATTAAATTAATAGCTTACTGTATTTAGATTAATTGGAACCATTTAACATGTTTTTAAGTTAGCTTGCTTAATTTTTAAGATTTTCCAAATGAACAAACTATATCCGTCTGTATTTACTGTGCAGTGTATAACTTAGTCGGTACATTGTGATTGCCGCATGACTATTGAATGTAAGTGACTATATATATAGAATTATTAGTTGAGCTTAGTCATTAATAACATCTTATGTGAAATTATATGTCTTAATACACGACTCAGTTAACCATGTTACTGTATATTTGGCTTAATTGTATATAATATTTGGAATGTTGTTTGTTAATAACGTAATTTGAACATTGGCAATAATATGCATATTTTGTTTGGTTTAGGTTCAACGTGTATTAGAATGGTGTGACCCAACTTTGACAATATAAATGGAGGAAAGTAATTTAGACCAGGAAGTTAAGGACAAAATAGCAGAAAAAGGTAATCCACTCATCTAATTATTGTATTTACATGTTTAATGCATTAACAGAGTTTGTTTTTTAAAATAGTCATCCAGGAAGATCTATATGGATTGAATAGCATTATACAGATTGTAGTAGGTATGTTATGCATGGTTCTGATTAAAATGGTAGTAATTCTAAATTTGTGCATGAGTCTTTATTCTGTCTATAATGTGATACAGTACAGTATGCTGTATAATAAATTCGTAAAGAAAGGATTAATTGATTGGAAATCATGAAAGTTGTTTGGTGATTCCGGTAACGCAATGTCTGTTGACATACCGTGTGACTGATGTTTTGTAATATTTAAAAAACAGGTGGTTTTTTTGTATTGTAATTTAGTTATATTTATATTACGCAAACAATTTGCGTAAATATTACTTGTTAATAAAAAATAGAGCTCAGTGGGCGAAATGATAATTGAGCACGAATGAGATAATTAGTAATGTATTGTCTTCTTGGTTATAATAATTATGAGTATAGTACGGTATACAGTATTTCTGTTGGATTGAAAGTACTGTGGTAGTGTTAATGTGAAATATGAAGTCCATGAAATCGATCATTGGCAGACATTGCGTCATGTGGGAGTGGAACTGATATGTGCACATGTATTCGTTGTCACGAGCATTTACAGTATGCTGTACCCAGCTAAAATATGTTTTTGGCCTTGATAACTTTTTATCATTTACTGCGGCGTGACGTGTTTCTCCACGCGAGCTCATCCATCTGTTGACACAGGTGGAAGCTCGATTCTTTGGATAATATTCCAAAAGTTTATGATTAACATTGAGCTGTTATGCATTGACAATCCATCGTGCCCGCTTTGAGGTTTTTTCTGCTTTTTAAAAACTGTCAACCTGTTTAAAAGGACCAAATTAACCGAAGCGTTGCTTTTAATATTAATATAGCTGTTTATCTTATGATTTTAATTTAATTGAGGTCGCTTTTGTTGTTTTGAATTATATTCACATTGGCATTTCCTTGGGTGCAACACGCCTTAAAAGTCTTAAAGACTTCGGGCAAACATCGAACGCTGTCAGGTATGCCATATGGTTTTTTTAAAGTATTAAATTAAATAATAATCTACTAACCTAGTTTAGCAAAAAATGTAATAGTTGGCAGTATTATTGTTGCAATAAACAAAAATGTCAATTATATTTTATTGGCATAATAATTTAGAAAGGCACTTAGTTATTTGTAAAAAATTGTACTTTGCTTGTGTTTTATAATTTGAGATTCTGAAAGTAAAAGTGATAAATTAAAAACAGACAGCTTCTTGTACGTGTTGCCAAGGACTTTTTAATATATCAAATTTAATAAACTGGGCTATGCAGTACTTCAAATGTAATTAAATTTATTAATACTAAATTTTGAACTAGTACTCTATGATGGGTTTGAAACCAGAAAGCATAGCCGTATTTTGATTTTAAAGTAAAATTTTGCTATTATTTATGAATATATATCTCGCGTTTGTAAACGTATAACATTGGCCAATGTTATATAAACATTTGACTGTTCAATACTTACTTTTATTGTTAAATAATATTTTTAAAGGTGATGATAAGACCGTCCAGTTGCCATTTAAATTATCAGCTGTAGAGCTGAGATAATTTACCCATGCGATCAACTGATAAAATATAAAGATTAGCTATCAATGTTAACTAAACATTGAGCACATACTTCTATAAATATGGTGAAAATTTGGGGTTTACCTCGTATTTATTCAATTTTAAAACTTACAGAATCGGACGATGGCGAGACTTCAAACGCGCAAAGTAGTTCACAGATGGACAGCGAATCATCCAACGTGAGTTTGGATCGAAGGAGCATATTACCAAGTGGATGTCATTTTGGGGATACAATAAATGAAGTTACTGGAAAAATGTCATCGTATCGATTATCTATAGAAAAGAATGAGGAATCTCTAGCTTGCTGTGGTAAACAAATTTACAGTCATATACATTAGTTTTATATCATTTATTAAGGATAGTTTATGGTTTGTTTATATTATAGATAATGGCGAAAATGACAGTGCTTGCAGCTCTCCTTTGCCTACATCAACACATGCTTCCTTTTCCACTACAAGTACATCAACATTGCCATGGGGAGTTCGCAAGGAGAAACTACTTTTTCCTGCCGGAATATTTATTGATCCTGATGTCAAGCCAGGAGAGTTTGTTATGCGAACTTTGTTCGCTGAATTTACTGTGTTAGTAGAGAAAAAGCTGGATGTTGTGATGTCCGAACCTTTAGAGAGACCTTTGTCAAAGTCACTTCAGCGTGGTGAAGATCCTGTTTTTGACCAGTTATTAAGTGCGTTTGGATCAGTGGCTGAGCACTGTCTCCCCTCTCTTCTAAGGACACTGTTTGCGTGGTATGAGCGGCAAGGATTAGATAGTGGTTTTTCTGAGCAAAAACAAAGAGTTGACGTTAAAGGCAAAGGGTAATTAATATAGAAAAATCTATTGTCATTTCTTTATTATTGAGATATTCTAATATTGAAAGTTTATTAAAGGGATCAACCAGAACGATCGGAAAAGGATTATTTGTTTGAACGAAGAGATGTATAATATTCTTAAATCTTACTTGATCAACCAGCAATACTATTTTTTTTATATATTTTAGTTGGCAGTAGAATTTATTTTTTGCTTGGTTTTAATCGAAGTTTTAAAGCAGGTATACTATACAATAATTGACGCTCAACATAATTACGAATATTAATCCTTGATTAAATTATTGCATTCTTATAGCTTCCGGTTCATCCTGGACATGATGGATTAATCAATTATATAGAGAATCTAGCTTTTAAGCACTTTAGATTTCGAGAAGGGTAACGAATAAACTGTACTTTTTACTGTAGTTGTTAGATTAAAAATAACTTTGGCGTTTTATATTAGCGTTCAGTCTAGTTTAAATAGTGGCAACATAAACATGATTGCCGACCTGTATGCTGAAGTAATTGGAGTTCTTGCTCAATCCAGGTATGCGTCATTTAATAATATTTATAAATTTATTAAATTAATGATTTAAATAGGTTTCAGTCGGTTAAAAAGCGATTTATGGCCGAGTTGAAAGAGCTTCGCAATAAGGAACCAAGCCCTTTTACTACGCAAAGTATTATTAGTTTGCTAATGGGAATGAAATTTTTCAAAATAAAAGTAAGACATTTATTGTGTTTAGTCAATTTAATCGTATTTCATTGTGTTCAAATATAATTAGATGGTTCCTATTGAAGAATTTGAGGCGTCTTTTCAGTTTATGCAGGAGTGTGCGCAGTATTTCTTGGAAGTAAAAGACAAAGATGTCAAACATGCTCTTGCTGGGTTGTTTGTTGAAACATTAGTTCCCGTAGCAGCAGTAAAGCACTAGTTTTTAAATTTTTTTGCAACGTTATTTATAATTAACATTAGTATGTTTAATTGCAGAATGTGAAAAACGAGGTAAACGTACCCGTTTTGAAGAACTTTGTTGAAATGTTGTATTCCCAAACTTTAGACATGTCCACAAAGAAAAAACATTGTTTGGTTAGTAGTGTATATAAGCAATTTTAAAGAAAATACTGCATTTTTATAACGTATTATATGGTTTATTGTAGGCGCTGTTTCCTTTAGTAACGTGTTTGTTATGCGTAAGCCATAAGCATTTTTTTCTTCAAAGCTGGCATTATTTCTTGGCGATGTGTTTGTCGCATCTGAAAAATCGGGATCCAAAGATGTGTCGAGTTGCACTGGAATCACTTTATCGACTTCTTTGGTAATTTAGTTTTCTACTGTCAAAAAACTTGTTATTGTAATTGATTATTTCTAATATAGGGTGTACATGATAAGAATTAAATGTGAAAGCAATACTGCCACTCAGAGTCGATTGCATAGCATTGTGAATTCACTTTTTCCGAAAGGTTCAAAGGCTGTGATGCCCAGGGATACACCGTTAAATATTTTTGTAAAAATTATTCAATTTATAGCTCAGGTATTTGTTTGAGTTTATAGTTACCTAAATATTTATTAAATTCTGTATGGTGTTGTATTGTAGGAAAGACTTGATTTCGCTATGAAAGAAATTGTGTTCGATCTTTTGTCTGTTGGAAGACCAATTAAGATCATCATGGCTCCTGAAGTAATAATTAAGTTTTAAATAGTTTATGTTTTTGAATAACCAAATGTTTTGTGTAGCGAATGAGCATTGGTTTGAGAGCATTCTTAGTTGTGGCTGACAGTTTACAACAGAAAGAAGGAGATCCACCTATGCCTCGCACTGTTGGGGTTCTGCCATCAGGAAATACATTACGTGTCAAGAAGACATTTTTAAATAAAGTTAGTTTTATTTTAAATATTTTGCTTACAGTTATTAATTTTTATGTAAAAGATGTTAACTGAAGATACAGCAAAAAGTCTTGGAATCTCTTCTTATTACCCCTATGTGAGAAAAGCTTTTGACGATATAATTCGAGCTCTAGACATTCAGTTTGGGCGTCCACTAATGATGACAAATATGCAAAATGTTAACAAAGAACCTGATGATATGATAACGTTAGTTTTGAAATTATTGCATATTATATTGGTTTTGGACCGTAGTTTTAGTGAGGAATGTTGTAAATATATTATAGAGGTGAAAGAAAACCAAAGATCGATTTATTTCGAACCTGTGTAGCAGCCATTCCACGTCTGATGCCTGATGGCACTAGTCGACACGATCTCGTTGATCTTTTATCAAGGTTAACTGTTCACTTAGACGAAGAACTACGAGGGTATGGCTTACAAGTAGTGATATATTTGTCAAATGCTAATAATTTGTTGTTGCAGGTTAGCATTTCAGTCTTTGCAAAACATTATTTTAGATTTTCCTGACTGGCGAGAAGATGTAATTAACGGTAAATTACTTCTAGCTGGTATTATTTAACTATAATCAAATTTTTGTTTTAATAATTTTTTGTTTTCTATAGGTTTTGTACAATTACTACTAAAAGAAGTAAACGATACCTTCACTGTTCTTTTGGATAATGGTCTTAGAATGTTATTGCAATTGTTAACTACGTGGAGAAATTCAATTACTGGAGTTACTCAGGGACGTAAAGATTCTTTAGAGGTTGCTTCTGGCTTTCAATTAGGCCAACGTTCAGAGCCATCAGTGAACGTGCTAAGATTCGTCGAAGGATTTGCACTTGTTATGCTTTGCAATTGTCGACTTTCTCCTCGTCGTTTAGCTGTTCACATTTTAAAAGAAGCCAAGGCTATATTTAAATTTATAACGCCTAAGAATAAGGAGGAAGAATTGGCTGTCATTGATGTAATTGATAAAACATGTCCTTTAATTGTTGAGAGATTATTACCTTTAATGCCAGCTGCTGAGAAGGTAAACTACTTAGCATAGTTGTTTATTGTAAAGTATTTTAACAACTATTGTTTTGTAGGCTGCAATGGCATCTTCTGTTAACATTGACTTACAGTGGCTATCTGAGCGCAGTTCATCAATATGGACTTCGTGTTATCATGATTCGTGTGGTGAAAGCGCTAGTAAGCCATTGACTCACTCTCTTGGCGGTGTCGACGCCTGGTATTTATGTTTATCGGGATTTTTGGAGAGAGAACACTTGATTATTAACTCTCCTGCTGCAATTCAACATTCTTGGCCTATTTTGTTTACCCGTTTAAATACACTGTTTAACTTTATTGATCCAAAGTATGGGGGGTTTTATTATTATTGAGTGATAGTGGATAGTGATTTTTATAAAATTATTTTATTTTATAGTCCAATTAACGATAACAGAGCTTCATTATTAAGAAGTGCAACGACACCAAGAAAACCAGCTAACGAACGTGATATCTACTTAGGTTTATGGAGAAACTATACCATGTTTGCTTGTCGTGTTATTCCTCCAAACTCGCACTTAGTAATGCGATGTGCATCTCCAGATTTGAGTCTTAGGTAATAAATATAATATTTTTTTTAATTCTAATAGGTTCTGATGTTAAATATGTTTATATTTTGCAGTTCATCACCAGACAGTTTGACATCTGATAGATCCGAAAGTCGATCTCCAAACGCAACTACAGTTTCAACAACGGCTTTTTATAAACTCGTAGTTCCATTACTACGATGCGAAAGTGGCGATATTCGAGATTCAGCAGTACTTGCTCTTGGTCGTATCAATCAAAATGCTTTACGGTAAAGTTACACTAAAGTCAACCATTCAGTATAATCTATAAAGTTATTAAATTTTGTCTGTTTTATGTAGTGATTTAATGGAAGAGCTGGTGGTTTACATTAAAGAAGCTATTGATAGAAAACAAGAAAATATGAGACGGCGTAGAAGAAGAGATACATTAAGAGCTCAATTAGCCAGAGTATTTGAACTGATTGCTGAGTTCGGAACATTTGGAATTAGGTTTATTTGTTGTTAATTTAAAGTGTATATTTTTACATTATCAATGTACTTTATTTAGTGTGTCAGACAGAGAAAGTCCTGCTTTACATCCAACATTTGTAGAATACATCGATGGAGCTAGACAGTATCTTGAATGTGAACAGGAGAAGGATTTGCCGATTATTCAAGATATTAAAGGACACTTTTGCAACTTCATTCGAAAGCTTATCAAAAGCTTTCCTCGTAAGAATCAATTTATTTGTGATTTATATATGTAAAAAGTTTTTAATAATACTATTTTTAGTTGAAAGTAGAGCAGCTCTATTGTCACGAGAATTGAGGCATAATTTATTTAATCTATTTGGAAGTTGGAGTGGAAAGAATGGAATAACAACATCATGTTCAGAAAAGAAGTTAGCCGATATTAGTCTTAAGTAGTTATCGGCTGATATCTTACATATAAATTATGTTTACAGAGTTTTAACCGAAGACTTTTGCACTGATTTCGAGTATTCGGCAATGCAAGCTATGTCAGCAATGCTTTGCTGTGGACCTGCTTTTGAAGCTGCTGGACTAGCAGAGGATGGTTACATTTACTCCTGGCTGAGAATGCTTTTAAGTTCAAAGGATTCTAAAGTAAATAAAATGATTGTAGTCATGTATTTTTTTTAATATGTATACTGTTATTAATAATTTTAGATTTATCAACTTGGCGTTGAAACTGTTGTACTGTTGTTGGAGTTTAATCCAGATATAAGCACATTACTGGATTGGGTTGTTGACTGTTGTTATACTGGTCAAGTTGAAGTAGCTGATGCTTGTTTTACTGCAATTGCCACTGTGTTTAGTGCGAGAGAATATCCTTGTGATCATTATACTGCTATAATTAATGTGGCGCTGATGCAGACAGGATGTCCCAGAGCTAACATACACGAAATGGCTCTGTTACTTTTACAGATTTTAGACAAAAGATTTTTTGGAAGCACATTGCCAGTGGTTGCTGAATCTGATGGTAAGATCACAGTAAGAGTATTTACTTATAGCCAAATTAGTTTAACTGTCTGCTATTTAAAACGTCAGGATATAGTGATGATGAAGCTACCCACATGAAAGAACATCCTTTTGACATATTGCTTTCAGCAACATATTCTTGCTCACAGATGTTTTTATCAAAACAGCTCGCCCATTTGCATCCAGAAATTACCATGCCAATGTTTTCTGGTAATAGTAAAGTATTTTTTAACTTTGCTTTTAAATGTAAAGTTTTATAATATTGCAGAAATTACTCACCGATTTCAAACTGCTCGACCGTCCGTTAGGCAGAACTTGCTTCAATATTTGTTACCTTGGTTATATAATATGGAACTCGTTGATCCTCATATTCCACCTTGTAATCCTCTGTCTCATTTTCTAAACCGAATGCAAGAATTCTTTCCCAATGAAGCTTGCAAACCTCCTTTTAGAAAAGAAGGATGGGGCTCAGCAGAAGCAACGGAAATGGTGTTAAATAATTTATTTTACATCACAACAAAAGTATGTGTAGATTTACTCTTTTAAATAACTTGTTTATAATATGAATATCATAGTTTGGAGATGATCATGCGAGAGAAATAGAAGAATTGTGGACTGCATTGTTTGCTTGTTGGCCTGGAAATTTGCGTGTGACATTGCGCTATCTTTTTATTGTCTCTGGAATGGCTCCAAATGAACTTTTAAATTCTGCTAAACGAGTAGTTCTATTTATGGGAAGATGTCGATCAGAACGTTTAGTCGATGAACTTATGAATGAGCTTCAGGTAAATTAATTTTTTTCTTTTAGTTTGAATTCTTTATCATCCAATTATTTTAGACGGTAGAGTCGATGAACTGTGTTATTGAACGCACTGAAACACCTCCTTTTTTTCGAGTGACAAATATGCGCAAGGCTTCCAGTCATTCCGATACTACAAGCAGTGGCACTCAAGTTGATATAACGTCTCGCGCTGAAATGCCTATTGAAGAAGGTACAATTCACACAAAACGTCACAGCGCTGAAGATTCTAGTGTTAAGGATAGGTAAGTAAAATATATAAGTACTATTTTTAGATGTTTTAGTAAAGATTTAAAACGTTCAAAAATTTATTCTTAATTGATTTTTTTTAGTAACATAAAACCAAATGTTAGTGGTCATGGTTCATTACGCAGTACTTGCAGTATGTCCAGTACCGCTAGTTGCAAAGCTGATGGCCGAGTTGGTATTGATGTTAGTCAAGGTAACAATGCTTTTTTCCCCTTAAATTTTAATTGAAAGTTATCTAAAGGTTTTATTTTTAATTTGTTATCATATTAGTCGATGTGGTAGATGATAATTTTGTTATTCTTCGTCGGCAAGCTGAAGAAAAAGCGGATACCCCATTGCCACATCCTTTACCTATGCCAGAATATGGCGGATATTTTGCTCCATTGACTGAATTTTTGCCTGATAGTTCGCAACCTATTTCTGGTTTTCATAGGTAAAAATGAATTAGAATTGAAATGCTGAATTTACTAGTAAAATTTTATTATAGATGTAACTTGGCTGTGATGTTTCTCACTGATGTAATTGTAGATGGACTAGACATAGATTGGTCTGTTCATGTTCCATTAATGCTTCACATAATATTTTTGGGTATGCAAATTGTTTAAACTTTTATCTCTTTTTTAATGATTATAAATCGTTGTTTCCAGGTTTGGATAATTCTCGCCCACTGGTCTATGAACACTGCAAGAAATTATTAGTCAATATTCTTATTGTTTTGAGTGCTCATGATGACCACTTGATGATTGCGCGAATTCTGCTTAACAATAAAACTCGTCAACTTGGATATGGAATTGTACCTCCAAATTTGCCTGTGATGGATTGCAACTTTACGGGTATATTTTTTTTTATTAGTGTTTATAGAATTTGATAGCTAACGCCTTTGATATATTCTTAGATCCTGGGTTGGATATCGAAACAGTGGCATTGCACGATCAATTTTTGCGAAACACCATTGGGGTAAAAAGCAGCCCTCCAGACGCTGGAAACGTTTCTTCGTCATCTGAAAATATGGACGATTCATCGGAATCGTCTAACAGCACAACTGTTACAATTACATTAAATTCACTCAGTGGCAATGAAACTGTCGACAAGGATAAACTTCTTAATGAAGTTAAAACAGAAGATGTTATTAAAGCTGTAGTAAACTACATTGCTTCTCGCAAGTCTTTACCAATGTGGAGTTATGAAGATGTTACTTCAAAAGTGTGGACAATAAGAAGTGCTGAGCAATTGGCTACTTTTCTTCGATACATTTTGGCTGTATTTAAAGATTCTTTGCCTCATGCTAGAATAGAAGAGCGCTGGGCTCAGATTGCTCTTCAACTAGCATTATCGTGTTCGTCTCGTCATTATGCTGGACGTTCACTTCAAGTATTTACTTTTAAATAATGTATGTTTTTAAAATTAATATTTTTTTGGTTAGATATTTCGTGCTTTGGGCGTTCCAGTAACTCCTAGAATGCTAACTGAGATATTATCGCGTTTGGTTGAAACTGTTGCAGAACAAGGAGAAGATATGCAGGTACATATTGTTGTAAATAAATGATAGTTTTAAACGTTTAATCTAACAGCGATTTCTTTTTAGGGATATGTGACTGAAATTATGCTTACATTGGAAGCTGCTGTTAATAGTTTGGATTCTGACTTTCACCCAATTGATTTTGTTAAAGAACTCTTTAAATCAACGCCTAATTTGAATAAAGACAATCGTAAAAGTGCTCCATCGCTTCCTGCTAGTCAGTCATATCATGGTCAATCGCCCCAGCCTGGCCATATACGATCAACAAGTTATTCTGTAACGTTTTCTACTCGTAAGAGCATGGGTTCCCCTACTGCTGATGCAAAATGTTAGTATACTAAATATGATGCTTTTAAAATAGAGTATGGTTATTATATACCCGGTTTTGTGTTTAGTAATGGAAGTGCGAAATCGAAGTAGTACTGATGTTGAATCACGAAATAAGTCAACAAATTTATCTCGTTCACGAAGTGCTCAATCTCTCAAGCTTGTGGCCGATCAGTCGACCTTAGATGACAAAATGACTGTATTATCTCAGCTGTTTTGGATTGCCGTTTCGTTGTTGGAATCTGATTATGAATATGAGTTTTTGTTGGCTATGAGACTTTTAGAAAAAGTAAGTTCGATAAACTGTGTGGTAAATTTCTGCTTATGTGGACTTTATTTTAAAAGCTTTTGAAACGCCTTCCACTTGACCGTCCTGACTGCCGAGAGAAAGTTGATAAATTACACATGCAGCTAAAATGGACTAATTTTCCAGGCGTTCATGCCCTTCTTCTGAAGGGTTTAACTTCTCCAATAACATATGAGCCAACACTAAGCTTACTATCAAAATTGACCATAATGCTCGATGTGCCCGTTGTTGATCCAACACAGACTATGGGTAATTATTTTTATGTAACACAAAGTGGGTTATCTAATTTTAATAAATTAAGCAGGTTTTCCGTATAATGTAATTGCATTGTTGCCATATATGCTGCAAAATTATGAAGACCCAAGTGCGATTTGTATTAATAGTGCTGAAAACATTGCTCACGTACTTATAATTTTGGACTTCTTTTAAAAGTCAAAATAGTAATCAATTTTCATTTTAATAAAGGTTTGTTTGGAAAAATCGAAGAAACTGGAAAACTTGGCAACTGTAATGACATTGTATAGTCGTCGAACTTTCAGTAAAGAAAGTTTTCAGTGGACAAAATGTGTTGTCAAGTATCTTTTTGATTCGTATGCTCATTATGGATTAGGAATGATGTCTTTCCTTGTTGAAGTAAATATTGGAATGAGTCGTTTAAGTTCTCTTTTTTTAAATCTTTGAAGTTTTTTTTAATTATTTAAAAATATAACTTGTTTAGGTTTTGGAAAAAGGACCTGTTTGCGCTCAGGCTGCAGTGTTAAACATAATTCACTGCATGCTGCACTATTTAGATCTAAGCATTCCAGCAGCTCAGCCAATAAATGCTGATCTCTTGAAAGTTATTGCTAAATATGTTGAAGTAGGTTGAAATTTTAATATGCACTTTATTTTTAATCGGTAATGGTTTTTAAAAATACGTTAGGGATCTCATTGGAAAGAAGCTTTAAAGATTTTGAAGTTGGCTGTAACTCGCTCATCAACTTTAGTTGCCCCACCATCATCTACATCAACCAATTTTCCTTCATACTTTTCTGATACTGCAAGTTTAGGATCTCTTACATCTTTTGCAGAAGCTGAAGTTTTTACCAAAAAAGAATTGCCAGGTTTAATTTATAAATTGTTATCATGGCGTAGATTGTATTAATATCTGGATGTAACAGGTCGCACCTTGGAATTCTCATTTGATCTCTCTCAAACACCTATTATTGGTCGTCGATACCAGATTAAGCAATCTGATAAAGATGACTCTAGTTCAGTTTCAAGATCGAATTTGGGTCCTACCATTAGTCAACTTGTAGAAAATTATTCACCCTCTCCTCAGCGGTCAGTTTCTCTTACGCAGTCGACTGTGATTGATTCAACGCCTGTAAGTGGCTGGAAACGGCCATGGCTTTCTCAGGTAAAATGGCAACATAATTCATCATTTCAGCATATTTGTATAAATACGCTAAAAAATTAGGCTCGAACTAGAGAATGTTTAGTCAATCTACTTACAAGCTGTGGACAACGTGTTGGTTTACCAAAGAGTCCTTCTGTAAGTATATGTCTCTGCCACAAGCAATCTATTTGTTTTTACTTATCTATTAGTTGTTACTTGTTATATCGATATATTGCTACTGTATAATGTTCATTTGGTAGAAATAACTGTGCTTTTTATTGACCTGCTTGCTAGTGAGTTTATACTGATATCAAGTAGACCTTAAATATTTGAATGTATTTTCTTCTGTATTTGAAGTTCCCAGTATTCCTCTTAAAAGTTATAATTTTCCGATATTTAACTGCTTTTTCGATTGAAGTTTTTCTTATGGCGTGAATAGAGTATGCTAATAATTGATGTTTTATATTCCATGCGATGTGCCTGCTACCATAAAATACAAACAGGACAATTTTATTAATAAGGTAATTAACTTTTCCATCCTACTTCTTTTTCATATTTTTAAACTCATGATTGCACGTTGGTTGCACAAAATTCTGGTATCAGATATATATGACCGTTTTGAGGCTGGTGTGATTGCTGTGTGTGCATGTCTGTATTGTAAGATTTTATCACGTACATGCAAGTATTGTGAAGTGTTGCCGTTCGTGATTAATAGTTGGATGATTTATTAATTTTTTAGTGTTATTTTGGCTTTTTTTGTTTGCTTTTTTTCTGGGTTGGAGGTATTTTTAATTTAAACTTTGGTTATCGTTGTAGCTAATTTTTCAAAGCTTAACGTATTAATATTACTACAGTATTTAGCAATGGCGCACACTTTTAGAATCGATCACTTTGCAACATCAATAATGCGCTTCACAAATTCATTTAGAATGGTTGCACTGCAATTAAAAGCAAAAACCATAATCGTGGACATCATTGATATTTTTCGCTAGATTAATTTAGTGATGATTATGTATACAATAGGTCATCTTCAGTCAGTCAAGTGATATAGTTGAACGACAATCGAGCAAATGCTCCAGCACTGAAGAAGTGTCGGTTGTCAACAATGACATGTCATTAGATAGCAAGTTAGACGACACTACTACAACAACTGAAACTGGAAAATTTGGTGATTTTGGTGTTTTTAAAGATTTCGATTTCTTGGAGTACGAGTTGGAAAGTCAAGAAGTATGTTGCATAATGTTTTTGCTATTGTAGAATAATGAACAAGAACATATTTTTTAGGGTGAAAGCATGGACAATTTTAACTGGGGAGTGCGAAGATCTCTAAGTAATTTGGAAGGAAATGAACCAAGCTTTTTATTGGGAGGAAGCTTGAAGGGAAGCGCTCCTAGTCTTCTGGCTCGAAAGGAAGAATCTTCAGATGATGAAGTATTTAGAAATTAAATACACTAGAATTATATCGAGTCTTTTTATGTATGTATTATTATAATTATTTTAAGCAGATGACCAGTAACTCGCCAGTGGAATTCACTCGAGAAGAAATGACACCATCAAACATTGGATTAATATATCCAAGTTCTATTCCGTTAATGGATAGAGAACATCATCGATCTAGTCCTACGTCTGGGTCTTCGTAAGTACAAAATTGATGATATTGGTTGGAGATTTAGTTAATTTTTATTTTGTAGTCATAGTATTTGTAGCGATACCGAATTAGGCGAATTACAGACAAGTGGTAACTCGGCACACTTTTCCAACTTGTCAACGGGGCATAATAGTGGTGCTGGTAACGATTCGGACATCGCGTGGCGTCAATACTTTCATAACATTATCAGCGATACTTCTGGAAGTTTAGTGCCGCTTAGTTACATTCTGTTTACAAAAGCGTTTAAAGATCTCAGACAAAAAGTGTCAGTTATTACTCAAGAATGTTGCAAAGTTTTAACTATTCTAGACACCCCTCGTGGTGTTACCGGACAATTTATGATAATGCTTGAAGCTTTGAAAGCGGTTGAATGTCCTCAGGTTTATATTGATGCAGAAGCAGTCATTGTATGTCGTTTGATTGAGAAACTAAAATTTTGTGTTTTGGAGCTTCAAGAACATTTTGACACATTTGCTGAAAAAAAGGAACATACATTAGAGGTAAAATAATGGTCGGATAAATGTTTTACTGGAAGTACCGTAATGATTAAAAATATATTTTTAGTGTTTAGATGGAATTCATGCTACATTAAAACTGCAATCTCTAAATGAAACTTGCTCAGAGGTACCACTTGAAGAACAAGTTAGTGTGCACAATTTGCCCAGTATCATTATTTACACAATATTAACATTTATGAACCATTTTAGCAGTTGGACTTGTGTCGATGTCTTTTCAAACTTCACTTTCAACTTTTATTGTTGTTTGATAGTTTTTGTAAAATGGTTAGCCTTTTAACATCTGCAGTTAAACAATCACAAGTAATTGCTGTTCAATTTTGTAGATACAGTACTTAAAAAAAATGTGATTGAAGGATAATTTTTAAATCCTTTATCATGACTTATTTAGGTTACTGACATGTCTCGAGAAGTAGCGAATATGCGAGCCGAATTAATTAGAGCTTCTGAAGATGGTGACAATGATTTATTAGTTCCTGAAACAAATGACAAGGAAAGGTCTAGACGAGAAATTGATCATATGCTACTAGATTTTCTTCATACCAAAAAGTGGAGTAAAGCCGTCCGTTTGTTTCAAAACTCAAGGTAATCCAGTATAATTGATTATATTTTATTACCGAACTACAATAATAAATAATATTCAAACTTGTAGAAATCTTTTTCCTAATGATTCTTTGGGGTCTAACGATGACGATGATGTCGACATCATTCTTAGCATTTATTGTAAATATTTATGTGAAAAAAGGACAGGTAAAATCAAAAGAACGGCTTATTGGTTGAAATAATTTTTTAAATATATACTTTGGTTAACTTTTAGGTGTTCTCATTATTACTCATATGGATCAAAATCTGTCCGAAGTATCATCTCACTTGATGGATGTCAATGTACAACTGTCCGCTTGTGTTAGCTCGCTTCCTATAAGGACTGATAAAGAACGGCCAGAAATGACTATCCGCAAAACTGAATGCTAATGTAATCGTAATCTTTCTAGTCTTAATTTAGTTAAATCCGCAGTATCGCGCAATGTCGCATACACCTGTAGATAGCAACAGCTACTTCAATAAGGTGGACATAATTATTATGCTGTTTTTCGTTATTAGTAGTCCAAATCAGAAAAATCACATTTTCATACTGTTCTCGTGTCACTGAGTTGATAGTAACTGTTTTGAGTTTCTAGTACAACTGAAGACTGCAGCTATATGGTATATTATGTTTCAAATTAAGGTAATTTTTAAATAAAAAAATTTGAATTTTGAGAAAACTTACAGTTTACGGGTACCAACTTTTTAATTTTAAAAAATAATTTATTATACTATTTTAGTTTTTCACAATTGGTATTTCTTCAAGCATCACAAAACTATAAAAATCGGGGTGGGAAATATGAAAATATACATACCCAAGGAAATGTCATTGTCAACTCTATAAATATAATAAGCTGATATATCCACAAGATAAACTTTTAGCTTTAATTTTGTTGGCTATAACAAGCATATATAACATCGTACTAGAAATAATAAAAAGAAATTATTTCATTAGTCAATTAAGTTCATGAATTTTTCTAACCTCGTGTTGCTTGGTCTTTTCTTCTGCAATTATCTCATCCAAAAGACATTGAAAACGTTGCTGTAAATTAATCAACATTAACATCAACTTTACTTTTTTTAAAAGTTTTAAATATATTACTTTAAGAGCTTGATTTTCAATACTAGCGATTTCCTGCTCTCTTGCTTGTCGTCTTGCTCTGATATCTCTTAGCTGCTGTCCAAGATCTTCTAATTTTTCAGTTAAATCTGCATAAAAAAAAGATATTAGCAATCATTTTCTAGCATCTAATTTATTTTATGTAATACCGTCACTACTATCCATACGCTTTTCTTTTTTCATTATTCCAGCATCTTCCAAGGCAGTTTGAATTGAGTTGGATATTTCCTGTTTACGTGGAGTAGTTTCGGTTGACGATGGTGAATTTGGACGTAACATTTTTTTCGAGAACTGTGTCACTAACTCAGTGCTAGTATTCATGGTGTCATCAAGATTACTATTGGATAAGCGACTTGCTTCATCTTCCCCTGAATCAACAATATTTACTTCCCCTCCTTCTTCATCTGAACTACTCACCACTTCACCAAATATATCGTGTTCAGCTACAAGTAAAAATTAAGTGAAATACTCTGCACGATGCATAGAAACATACACAAAATCTTAAATTACCAATATCCAAACTTTGTGAATTAGAAAAAATTCCTCCACTTGCTATAGGAGATGATGTTCCACCGTTATTGCTCTCTCCCAGAATTTGTTTGGATTTTGAACCATCGTCCTCATCTGTTATTACTTCCCATCTAACATTAACAGCCTCGTTATCCACTCTGAATAATCGTTTAACTTCTTTTTCTATCTCAGGAGCATCAACATACTAAAATATTCAATAATGAGTCAACGAGTCATTTAAACAGATTTGATATTTTAGAGAGCTAACTTTTTTCTTGAGCGTCTTTCTAAATCGTCTTTTACGAACGTTTTTCAGAGGTGGTGTAACTAAAAAATGTCATCAGTTAAAAAATTTGTAAATTGCTATTTTTTTATAAATGATTATGTACTTCCGTGAGGATAATGATATTTCTTTTCAGCTTTCAATATCTCCTTTTTATCTTTTTTCTTGGGTGATTCCTCTTCTTCTGTTTGACTATCATCGTCTTCTTTGCATATTAACATCTAAGCATTTGCATATTACGTTAATGGGTATTATGATAAATTGTTGTAAACAAGTCACTCGTGCTTTATTTACCTGACCCATGTCAGCAGTTTTATAAAACGTTTTTCGATCTATCGTTTTATACGTTTCCATAATACAAGGCAAATCCATAAGCTAAAAAACACAACAATAAACAATTAAAAAACGTAATGGTGAAGAAATACAGTAATACTCATATACTTTTGCTGGCCAAATCCAGTTATCAAATCTAACTGTACCATGACGCATGTCATTCTCAACTGAAATTTTTAATCTTTCTTTCACACTATTTGATCCACTTCTAAGTAGCTTTCTTAGCTCGTGACAAGCCGGCTAAACAAATTCAACAAGTTAAAGATAAATGCAATGCTATTCAATTGATATGACTAGCATGGTTACCAAAACCGATGTTTACTACTGTACCTCTGGCATCCGTAGCAAAATCTGATTCTCTAATTCCACGGGAAGGTCTTCCTTCTTTTTTGCATTTGCATCCTTAGACATTGTTAAATGCTGTTGAATTGATTTTTTCACTGCAGAATTATTATTTAATGTGTCGTGGAGCACATCAGTTCTTAATTTTTAGCATAGAGATTGACAAAAACCACTGGTCTTCCTCCAATATGTAGTTAGAAATACATCCGCTTGGGGCGTCAATATCAATTCGCAGGGGGCAGGTAAATAACTAGATACCGGTACTGTGTCTGGCCCTAGCGTAAACTGTACAAATAGCAAATTTCTGATAATTTTGGTTTAGTAACTCTTACCATTTGAATGATTCATTATGTGTTGTCTCATTTTTAATTTGTGTAGATCAAAATTTATTCAAACCTTAAGAGATTTGACTGAATTGTCCAATTTTGACAAAAACTCGTAATCAAGTAGCAATCAACTATTTTACGTGTCGAAATATAAACTGACGTTATCGATTGTTAATTTTATGTTAACATTGTTATTTTTTTAATTTTCAAGTCCTGAAAACTTGGAAGAGAAATTATTAAAATATTCATACAGAAACAGGTAATGGCCCTAGTTAAAATGAACTTATTTGAATCCAAATAAACTTAATATCCATCTATTTTTGAAAATATTTTAGCTATGGACAAAGAATCTGTCAGTGAACATACTAGTTCTGGAACTCAAAGTGATGGGTGGAAGCCAAATGAAGAATTTATTAAACTATTATTTGACTTAGGGATAAGTCGAACATTAGCGGAAAAAGTTTGCATTTTTTAGTTATAAGCTTGTTAGCATTTAAATAACATGTATGGTTTAGGCTTTATTTCATACTGGCAATATATCGGCTGATTTGGCAGCTGCTTGGGTACTTGAACAAAATGATCTGTCGGACGATCTTTTAGACGTGGAGGAAGTAGTCGGTGACCTATACAAAATGGTTTTTGTGGTGAATGGAGAGTTGCAAATGGGTATTGGAAAAGTAGCTGCTCAAGTTGCCCATGCAACATTAGGAGTTCATAAAGTATTATTACAAGGAGAAGATAAATATGGAGAAATGCTTCTTCAATGGGAATCGTCAGGGTAAGAAATTTAGTCAGTCTAACTAGTTACTACATTCAAACATTCTTCTAAGACTGTTAATATATAACGTAATATAAGCTATATGTTAATCAAAATGATGCAACAACATGATGATCTTTTTGCAGGGAGACTAAAATTGTGCTTCGAGGTGAAAATACAAACCATTTAATCGAGCTAGAAAAACAAGCTCTTGCTTTTGGCTTACCGACATATATGGTACAAGATGCTGGAAGAACGCAAGTAAGTTGTTTTTATATATATATTTTTTAACACATATATACAATTACCTAAATAACCTGTCAATTCAGATTCCAGCTGGATCAACCACCGTTTTAGTTGTATTTGGAAAAGTTGACGTTGTAGATTTAGTAACCGGAAAACTGCGTTTACTGTGATCTACATGCTTTCGAAAATGTTTATTTTTGCACCAGACTATTTCTTATTATTGTTTAGAACTTTAATAATTAAAACAGTGTCGTACAAAATATCTGAATGTACTGTATCAGTCTAATTCTAAATCGATCACGATAGATTCGATCATTTTGCAGCAAGTAGTTTCCAAATATGAGATATCCAGTTCGAAAGATTTGGTAAGATTTTCCAAAGCTTTTTGTGTTGACTCTACCTTCAGCATTTCATGGACGGATGTCTCTTTAATAGCAATTCTATAATCAAATTATTCGTCAATTATGGATAAAAACAAATGCACAATTTGAGCTTACAATTTGATGATCACAAGTGTGAGAAGCATCCATTGTTGCGGTTTCATATATATGTTATTTGCTTGCAACCTAAATATTTAAATATATTGTTTTAAGCATGGTTCCTCGATTTGATTCAATATGGTAAAATACTAGCCACACATGTAGAGTAAAAATACATAACATGGTTTAATTTTATTGATATTAGTGAGCTATTTCAGTACTCTAGTTACCTAAATGTATGCACCATCTCTCGAAATTCACAAGTGATTGTATGAATTGGTATTTTTAACGTCTGCAGAACCTCAGCGCTCCTGTCAGAAACAGAATAAATTAATTAATTTAAACGATGATCACTAAATCCATACGTGTACTTACACCTTGTTTAATTGGTCTAATACAATTTTTGTGCGCAGTGCTTTCTGTGACTGTGAATCAACAAATGGTGTGTAAAACGTAATATTTTCCTGAAATAAATAATAATTAATCACTAATTATTAATATAATTAAAGTTATTCTGCGGCATTTCCCATGACTATCATTTACTGCATTTTAACTTTTGACAAAATACAGTTCAGTATATAATTGCTGAATTCAGACCAACTTGTCACAAATATTGCTTTTTAAAATCTTGCTTTAAATTCTAATTGTATATTTAAAGAAATGTATAAACAACAATCATGGAAAATGCAAGTAAAACTCTAAATTACATTCTTCTCAGAATCGGCGCCTGTATCATTTTCTTGTGGTTTTACAATTCCCATTTGTCCATTGTAATATGCTTGAATATTGATAGAGTGACAATTTGCGTCATTTTGAATCTGTTTATAAGATGGCATTGATTTCTTGGGCAATTCTGCGTCATCTGTTTTTGACAACTGCAATTCAAAATCAGGCAAATATCGGAACTTTTTTTCTAATTCATCCAATTCTCTCGAGCCTGTATTGTCCGATTTATTACTGTTAATATTGATTAAACTCGAATAACTAAATTGTTTGCTGTGCATCAAAACACGACAATGTTCATGAGTAAATAGCAGCTTTAAAGTTTTTGATGTTATCCATTCTCTTAATATTTTCTCTACTACTTCAGCAGGCGACTGAATAACTTGTGATTTCGTCCGATTTTTTGGCACATTCCTTTCGTTTACAGGTAACTTAAAATCTTTCTGAACTTTGACTTCTTCAGATTGGAAACTGTTAATTTGTAATTCAGAATCTTCACTGCTATTAGTACTTTCAATACTGTCGACGTCCTTCATTTGTAGTTTAGCGTCAGTTGTTATTAAAGACGTTGATTCTGACGAAAGTAGTTGTATTTGAATAGGCCCTTCTTTATCTAATAACCACAACGGACAAGTTGCAAGTTGCGATTCCAAATATTTAAAGGATTTATAGCACAAATTACTGCAAAAATACTTCAATTCAAATAAAGTTAATTTCATAACCAATTACACTGTGTAATTATATGGAATTACCAAATTACCTTTCTCTCAGAAAGATCAAACACTTTGTTGCATTTAGTTGAAATGTGATATTTCTGTTTAGATATCTTTGTTAATTTTTGTACACATACAGGATAACCACAATGTAGTGCAATTCCTCTCTCCTCCATTACATCTTTTAAATAATCTTGATTTAAATGACGACACTGTAAATTTTAGTTAAGATTAATTATGGAACCATATAAGGTTTGTTAAACTTGATATTTACACTCTAGATTTTTTGAATTAAGTATGATTTAGTGTAGCTTGATTTGGTATGGTTTAGTAATCTCTAAGCTTTTGGAAAATACGCTTTTCATGTAAAAGTGTTCGAATGTTCACAAAAAACATTCGAATGTTACACTAGTTTTCATTCATAACTTTATATTTACTGTAGATAACGTAATTACTGCCAGAATTTTAACCAGAATGTAATTATTAATTTCTATACTGTACAATACTTACACATTCTTTCAATTCTTCCGGAGAGATAGTATTTTCCACTAGCTGGTGTACCACCGTCATTGCTTTTGCCAAAGATTCCTTTTTCTTCGCTATGGCCGTTTTAACATCATTAATGCTATAAGATATTACACAATTAGTCTAAAATTCGTCATTTATATAAATACGATCTTATAATTCATAATATTATATCAGTTATCGGCTTACTACTTTTCCTTGTCATTTGTATTCATGATTGATGGAATCGGCCCAGAACTGATTAGTTGTACAATTTCTATAAAACTTAATTTTTTTATGGGATACTGCAATTTCTGGTTACTTAACGTTGAAACTAATAAGTAATATTTCCTAGTAACTTTTACCAACTATTTGAAATCAACGATTAGACGTTTAATTGTTTATTACCGTATCACTAAGATAGTCATAATATTATTTCACAGCTGAGCCTCGTGCTTTAAGTTTATGAGACATCCGGTTAGTAAAACACTTGGTGGTGGCGTCCTCAAACGGTGTTGTTCAAACTACAGTTAGCAAATGACAGGTAGCGGGAGTGAAAGAAAGTATTCCCCACGTGTTGATTCAGTTATTCAGTTCATTCCTTTGTCAGCGGTTATCAGGTAACCGGTTCCCTAGGGTATATTGCTTAACCAACCTGCCAGCTGTCAAATCGGAAAAATGGCTAGCGTTTACACTAACGGGACCAAAGGAAGCGAGGAACAAAAGTAATCAAATATTTCATTCTACTCTATATTTAAAATTATATTAAGAATAATGGAATTCGATTTTTTAAAAAAATATATATTTGAATTTGTGTCTGATTTGTTGAAGTTGTTTATCGACCTTCGTAATACTGTATTGCAGCAGCGGAGTGCAGAATGGCCTAGGGCCCAGTTGCATTATTCTTTTTTATAATTGAAATAATTGTACACTTTAATGTCACGCTATCATGACCAAAGAGTATTGTTAAGGTTGAATCGTTTCCTGTCGCCATACAAAAGCTAGTATAGCATGCAATTTCTAAGAGAATATAACATTTATATTTAAAAATATATTTGGTTTGATATACTGTATTTGACGACAGTGGTGGGTGTTGCATGGGTTAAAGTGTAACAAACTCTACGCAGACTTTAAAATTGTGGAGGCGGTCGATGAAGATGTAACGTTAATGTTAAACGTACAGTAGTTCGCATTGGCGAGAAGAAAAAAAACAAGTTTTTTTATTGGTAAAACTATTGCACAACTTAATAATTTGAGTTTTAACGAAATGAGTCATGCCATGTCTTAACAAATCACGCTATACATTGCCTAGAAAACTAGGTAATGTCATGTCACGCAAAAATAAAAAGAACCTGCCATAACGCATTGATCCGCTACCGTACTTTCATTCATTCATTTTGTGTAAAAGGAAATCGATATAATCAATAAGAGCTCATTTTTATTAATAATTAAATGACCAGACTTTTAATCTTACCGAAGTGAAAGTTAGATCGATTTAATCGCTTGATATCTAACAACTTTGATAACTGAATATATACAGTAATTATTTGTAACATCGTTTTTAGTTAGTAATCCAAACAAAAACACACTTAATAAATTAAAACCATTTGAGATTTTGGTAATATTAAATTGAATGGCAAGTTTTGATAGCTGGAAATTTATATATCAGAATTATTGGTAGACGCAGTACAAAATTAACGCATCAAACTTGAAAAATCGGTGATTAAATGAAAATTTAAAGTTTTCATTAATTTATTGACATTTTTATATTGTATCATTAGCATTTTGGTTTTGTATTTTAATAATTAATATTAGATTGATTGATTTAGTCATGCACACAAATGCGTTTGCTAAATAAATGTTACTTTTGTCACAATGTACATGTTATTAAAATTGTTAATAGCATTAAGATAATTTAAAAATTGTTGATTGGTTAAAAGAAATGATGGAGAAAAAAAAACAATAATAAAAGTGTTAATTTATATCGGTTTCAAAGGTTCAAAAACTATTAAAGTAGTAAAAATGTTGATCGTATAATATTGTCTACTTGGGAGACTGGAATTTACATGATATTGATACAGTACATTAATTCGAAAATTACACACTGTAAATCGCAGAGTACAATTGGGTATCTGATCATTATAAAAGTGAATGATACGATCAAAAGTATAAAATTTAATGGAGCAATACAATACAGCCTTAATAATCAATTTCTGTAAAATTAACATTTCTCAGATTTATTAGAATAAGAAAACAAATTCTTCAAATAATTTTTGGTATTAATAGACATGGTTGAAAATTTATTGAGAGCTGATTATTTACTGAACATACAAGGTCAATTAATGAAGTAACACAACAATTATACATGTACATTATTTGCTTCAATTTAAAATGGCTACATTTACTGTAATTATTATAATAATCGTTGACCTTAATTTGATCATAAAATGAATCGGTTTTAATTTAGTTTCTGTAAATTAGTAGCTAATCAATTTCTTGGTAATGATTGTCCGATTTATTTTTCTCAAAGAAGTGGAAATTTCAATGTCGAAAACGTTTTGTCAATTTTATTTTAGTCATTGTTATTAAACAGCGTTACAAGGAACAAGGTGGTATAAATCGCAGAATTTTCGTGCAAAAATGAAATAACGACCTTGGTTAATTGCTTTTTTATTCTTTAATTGTGTAATAATGGAGATTTTTAATGCCGTATTACGATGGTAGAAAACTGATTGTTTATGAAGTTGCATGTCTGGTAGAATGTTAAAATCGATCGTCTGTGTTTTTTCTTCTGGATTATTCATTTTAACAATATTGCTTGTTCAGACCTGTTGAAAATTAACAGACTGGTCAATAGCCTCGAGTACAATGAAATTTGTCATGTTTATTTGTCATTTCTCTACCGAAAAAACTATCTTTGCGGAGCTAATATCAAATACGCTTTTTTTTTTACAATATACTTAATTTTTATTTGAAGGATATTCGGTATTATAAATGTTACTTTAGACATTGTTGTACAGTATAATTGTACATCAGTAAATAGTGTTTAACAGTCCAATTTAAAGATAATTAAGCTTGTAACAAAAACTAATTTCAAGGTAATTTAATGCACCTGAGGCCATTTATGGCAATTAGCCGTGTTAAGAGTTTGTTGTATTTTTTTTTTGAGATATGATTAAATTTTTGTTGTTTTTTGCTTTGTTGACTAATTATGGCCTTTTATAAAATTCTTAGATTGGATAATTCCACTTCAGCATCTAGAAACGGAGTCGACAAACAAGCTTTTCAGAAAATCTCTGAAGAATCTCATAGTGCTCGAAAAGCAATTCAGAAGGCTCATATGAAGTCTAATATATTTTCGGGAGAATCTTCAGTCGTTGATGGAACACCGAGTAGAGTTTCAAAATCTTTCATGAAATCTAACATTTTTAACAACTCTGACTCGACGGAAATTGTTACTCCCAGGCGTTTAAAACCGGCCACTGGTAAGTAAACAAATTAAACGAAATGCAATAAACAAATGCATTTTAAATATTCAGTAATTTTGAATTCTAAGAACTTGTAAATGACATTTTTCATGTTACAAATAAATTTTTAAGCAACTGCCAAAGTTGTAGTTGAAAACTTTCAGTACTGTGTTTCTATGTAGACATGGATTGAATTGTCAGGTTTAAGAACTATAGCTTTTAGGCTGTAGTTAGTTTTTACAGCTTTTAACATGTAATCTCTGTGTTTGGATCATGTACAATAGTTCTAAAAGAAGTACATTAGAATTGATTTGATTATGCGAGTCTTAAATTGGTCGATGTATATTAATAAAAACAAAATTTATATGTAATAGTTTTTAGAAGTCAAAATCAAAGGATTGAAATCTTAAGATTAATTATTTTTTAAATATTGTTTAGGCAATCCCATTACTGGAGAAGGCTATCGAAATGATACTGAAAATGGACAACGAAAAGAAAGTAGTCCTATGGCTCAAAAGAAGAGGCAACCTCCTGGTGGTTTCTCAACTAAGTTGTGGTAACTGAAGATGTTTTTAATTGCATCTTGAGTTTATTAACTTTGATTCCTAAATAATTGTTTTTTTTTTACTTTTTGTTTATGATAATGTAATTGTTTTTGGTCACAATGTGCTTTATAATACTGTATTTCCATGTGCCTTTTTAACTAATAGGTTTGCGAAATTATTAATAGAGTTAATGCTATTATTTTATAAATTATATAATATTTTTGCTAATTTTCTAAGCGTTAATACAAGTGTCCTTTCTTGAAAAAAAAAATCTTTTAGAGTAGTCTCTTTGCTCGCACTTTTTGTATTTAGTGAGTCGTATATGTAGCTATAAGACATGGCAAGAAGGCTGAGCGATTTTATGGACATGTGAAGTTTTCTATTGTGATAATGCCCAATGTAATAATCACTCGGTAAATGATCGAATAAGTGTTATTGTTTAAATTCCGAAAGTTTTTATAACGTTTAATAATGAAAAATGTGAATAGAGGAGTTTCATGTTTAGTGGTGTCTTTTATATAAGCACCATGGCGCAATTAAATTGCTGATTAAATTTTTGTTCATTAAAACTTTGATAAAATAAGAAGTTAAGCACCAGGTACTGTATTCGTCTATTTTTAAAATATTTCAAAGATGGTAAAAAAGTTGTTAGTTTGGCAAAAGTTGAAAAAAAAATAAGTCAATATAGTGAAAATTTGCAAAAGATTTAAGATTTTGAAAACATAATCAATGTGACGTCATTTAGATGAATATTGCTACGGAATGTATACGTTGAAGTAAGTCTTGACGTATTCCGTAGCGATGGCAAACAAGTGTCACACCCATTCAATGCTCGTTTAACTTAGTTTATGTTCGACTATAGTTTTTCCTTTCTTGCTTTAGTAGTGGCACAGAAATGCTTGGTTCGTGTTCGCTCTAACAAAGCTATAAAATGGCAAGGTATACAAACCTTAGATATAAAGCTCGCACACGCATATTTTTGAACAACCTTAAATCATAACCTCCGGCGATCATCAGGAAGTCTCAGTTGATGTTGAGAAATAAAGTTTATCTAGTCGGGTAACATTTGGAGTAGACAGTTTATTTTTATTTATTTTCGTTTTGAACGTATTAAGGCCATCCAGTCATTTGTAAATATTCTTTAAACATTTGTTTTTGCCATCGAACATCTGGATATGATTAAATCTTCGCGGTGGTATACACAGCACATTGTTTTCTTCAAAATAGGAACAAAATAATGGTGAGGATTTCCCAGTACAGTATTACACTAAATGCTAAGTGTTACATAGGACAACAACAACATAGTTTGAAGTTGTTTTATGTTCTTTGATTGGTTTATTATTTAACATTTGTGAAGAAAGCCGGAAATTTGAAAAGTACATATAAATTGCTTGGGATAACGTACATAAGTATCCCTGATTTAATCAGTGCGAATGACTAACACTGTTTGGCATTTTGATGCTGAGTCAAGCGCCAAGACCTAGGATAACCTTTGCTGTACGTTAAACTTTTAGGAAGACGATGAATAGACAAGACAAAAGGATAGCCAGAATGCGAAGTTAACGTTTGCAACAGCAACCGTAATTTAAAATATATGGTAAGGTGAGGACTACATTTATTACTATTTACAAACATAATCAATGATTTGTTATTCAAATTTTAAAAATTGCTTGGAGAGAGCTTATTTAAAATTCCTTGCCATTGATCACTTGATCCATCGATTACTAATCAAGCTAGGATTTCAATAAGTTAATCTAAAGCATTATCGTAGAAACAGTCATAAATTCATCCGGTATACATTAAAGCACTAATTGTTGTAGTAACAACGGAAGTGTTTTTGAAATTTTAATTATTGTGCACGTCTAATTGTTTGCTGTAGTAAACCAGGAAATTACATTTTAAGCAGAGTCGCAAATTTATAACATACAGTAAGTTGCCTCCAATGACGTGTTTAAAATTAAAAATGACAGTGACAGGCTTGATTTGGACTACAATCGGATTTTATTGGATACTGTATTACTTTTGATTTCAAATGGTAAAATGTGATTTCTAATACATTCGTAAAAGTAGTGCTACAGGTAGTGCCTAATTTTGGGTTTTAGTTAATGACTAAATTTGGCTTTTAGCATTTAAGACAAGGCTTTTAGTGAATAAATTCCAACTTTGACTAAGTAACATTGTTTAAAATTTACTAACTGTATTGTACAGTACTAAGTTTAGTATGAGTTCAATTAAGACGTTGTTTAGTTTAACATTAGTGAGTCATTTGGTGATTTAAACTCATATGAAAACTCTTATAATAAATTAGTATTCGTAATGTTTTTGTTGATTATTTTAAAACGTTTGAGTCTTTTTAGTCATTTGTAAGTGTAGTTAATGTTTCATAGTTTAAAAGAGATCCAATCTTATCAAAACTTCTTAAGTAGCAGATGGCCCCTTCCGTACAAACTAAGTTTAGAAGTTTGACTGATAAATGGGAACATGAGCTTTTGACTAAACTTGAGCAAAAATGTAAAGAGATCTATATGAGCTTTAATTACGGGAAGTAATTAGTTTAGACCTAAATATACAAAGGAGCATAAACTGCATGCAAATTAGTCATTAAGCAGCTCGGATTACATCGCTAAGCTATGATACTTTTTAAAGAACATATAGTGCCCATTTACGTCGAAGAGGAGATTTAATTTTTTTAGTAGTTTCTATTTAAGTATTTTTTAAAAAATGCACGAACTATAAGCTTATGTGAACTATCAATGTGACGAATAAGGCTGAATTCATGAAATAAAAAAATATATAGTGTTGATTAAAATATCCAGAGTTTAATAAACAGCGATATCATTATTATGTTAGATTTGGTAAAAGCTCAATTATTGTTGATATTAAAATGAAATACTGTACAGATAACTATCATATTTGTACAAAATTGTTTGTGCATTTTGTGTGAATGACAATGTCATAATATGTTGAACAAATATTAAGTTTAAAATGTCACGTACAATCTTACATGTTACTAATGCAAAATTAACCTTTTTAAGCAATTATTTTTAGCGATTTTTAAATGTATTATGGTAACACTTAATTATAATCACTTTATTTAATGAAATTGAATTTCAACAGTTTATAATACGGTACCTTTTTTCATACAAAGTGCAAGATAATTCTGTACTATAACTACTCGTAGGAAGATTAGATTAGAAAAAGGATTACATCAAGTTCTCATGAGTTTTGTTCATGTTTCTATTAAACCCTCAAAAGTCATTTTAAATTGCCAAAGGAAACTGTAAAAAGCCAGTAATTGAAAGACCATGTCAATTTTAAAATTTATTAACAGTGCACTGTAAACTTAGTAAAGTTTATTTAAGTTTTAAGTTATTATTCAAATCATTTTTTTATTTTATTTATTTTTTAATTTATGAATTGTTTTGAGAAGCATTTCACATTTGTAACAATGTTTTAATTGTCATGCGATCATTTTTAGGATATTCTTTCCCAAAATTTTGTGAAAAACTGTTACTAAGAAAATAAAAAGATAAGCGTTTGAAATAGAATTGACATGTGGTTCTCCTCTGTTGTGAAATGTTTTGGTACTGTACGAATGAAGGATTGTTATCAGTAACATTGTTGATATTGTTTAATATCATCCGCACCGGTATTTAAAACTATTGAAGTACAGTACAAGTAATGTACTGTAAATGGCAGATAATAGGTGTTGATACACCATTGCTGTAGCGTGTATAATTATTGACAAATTCTCATTGTTATACCGTTACATTTTAAATATTAAGATAAAGATTCTTCGACACATTTTTATTTAAAAAAAAGAAACTATACAGGTAACGATGTTTAATAAGGAAGTGTTTTCTCAAAATGTCTTTTACAATAATTTGTGTTTAAAAAGTGGAACAACTTTGACATGTAAGGTTATGTAATCAGTCTACCCAAACTAGTAGTGCTTTTAACAACATGGTTACATGATGGTGTTTGCGTGCTTTAATTGAAATGCTTTTTATATGTCTGACTAATAGCATTCGTTGAATATTCTTAATACTAAATAATAGCTTTGACGTGGTAACTAAGCATTGACTTGATTATTTTAGAAAAACCCACATCAGCTTTTAAAAATGACTCACCGATATTATTTTATCTGCTGAAATGCAGTGTAAATTATTAGCTAAATTTTTATCATATTGTGTATAGTACATATCTTTTTATAATTTGATATCTGAACTGTTTCTAGTTCATATTATTATTGTTAGTACTTAGTTTATTCAATTTGTGCGTTACATTGTACAACAATGCTGAGTAAGTAAAGTGACTAACATTGTTTGAGTTTTTGATAAAGCTGCGTTTCATAAACGTTGTTAAAACTGATTATATTATTTAAATTTTCTTATTCTTGATTCTATAGGTTTATTCGGAAAATTTACTCAATGGAGAGTGCCAATCACGAGTTTACATGGTTATCTGGTCGCGCTCATTCGACTGTAGCCCGGTCATTGTCGGATAACTCTCGACCAAGCCAGGAAACAATTGCGTGCGATGCAGCCAAAAAATTACGGGGGAGTAAAAGTAATTCACCTGGTGCCAATTCTAAAACTGAAGATAAATCACCAACCTCGAAGTCAACTCCTTTACCACGAATTTTTGTGCGGAGCGACCAATCAAAATCATCGCCTGTATACGAAGTGCCTCCACAGTTAGAGAATTCGGTTTTTTATGTAGCAACTCCGAAGGATCTATCAAAAGAAAGTGATCAAACTGAAGTTTTTCATTATGCAACTCCATATTTGCCATCAACGGAAACTGAACTAACTGAAGAATTAAACGAAACACCACCTATTATAACTCACATAGCACCAGTTGATAAGAGCATTATTCTTGAGTTTGATCCCATTCTACAACGAAGGGAAGAAGAAAATTATAGAAGATTGTCAGCTTTGCGATTAAGCACCCTGAATTTCTCAACTCCAGCTTCAGAAACTCCAACTCTACCTTTACATGAGGAGAAAGTTAATGAAAAAAGCTGTAGCAATCAGGAAATTAAACCCAACGATACAGTGAAAGACAATCATCGTTGTGAAGAAGTGGATTGCTCGGCGGACCCAGCAATAATTTACGATGTACCTAGAAAATGTAACATTAGTAGATCTTCATCAAATAGTAGCTTTAACTCCTCGATAAAAATGTCTTCGTCAACATCTAATTCTTCACCATCTTCTACCACATCGCGCGATCGATTACATGGATTAGTAACCGATGATAACGCTTCTGGTCGATGTACTTCAATTCCAGTGCCTTCAAGTAGAACTCTAGTATCACCAAGTCAGCCTGCACCGGTTCCAAAACCACGTTCCAAAATGAACATAAACACTTGTTCATTATCGTCGGTCCCTCCTCCACCGCCTGACTTGTTTAATAGAGGACCAACTCATGAAGAAGCTCCAGCATTGCCTTTAAAAACAGATAGAGGTTCAGTAGTTGTGGAAAATAATTTGTATATGATGTGCGAGAATGGTTCGGTTTTGTCTATTTTAAATTCCGACGGCAGATCTGCCAAAAGTAATTCTGAAGAAAGTGATTCTAGCACTTTGGATGAAACTGGATATGATCCGCCAGCATTTCCACCACCTCCACCTCCACCTGATTATAATGAAGTTACAAGCTCAGACAATCAGTTTTTATCGAATAATAGTTGCAATTCAGGTAATAATATTGTTAAACCAATTCCAGTTACTCGGAATCGCGTATTAGCACCTCCTAAACCTCCTCGACAATCATTTAATAATATTGTTAGCCAAGTAGTTAGTACCAATAGTTATAAACCGACTGAGCCTCGGTTTAAACATCATGTGTATGATAACATCATGGGTTTATGTGCACAACAAGGTGTTTATGGAAAGATTAATAAGCTGGTAACAAAAAGTAATTCTTCAGTAGACGAAAGACCGCCAGATCCACCGCCATTGCCTCCTCGTGGCCAGCAGCAGCGTGGTGGACCAAATTTTAAAGCTTTAACTCAAATGTTAGTCTCGAAACGAAAATCCTATACTCTGGACGCTTCAGGATATATTACTAAAGACATTGTTGCTAGCAATCGAGAACCAAGAAGTGTCGAAACATCACGAAATACGAATTATGGAATGCTGTACAGAATTGGAAAGGGGAAGAAAGGTGATTATTTATGCATTATTGTTTTGTTATTGATTAATTTTGAATACAAATATTGTTGTAGATATTACTCAAAAGTGGGTTGTATTGGAAAGGGGTCATCTGCAGTGCTACAGCGATGATAAGGTATTATTTACGTTTACAGTTTTAAATGTTTATTTAAAGTTCTGCAACCTTGTCTCTTGTTTAGACTGATATCCCTCAGGAGATATTTCATAAAACAGATATTGTTAGTGTTGCAAAAAGTGCCGATGTGAAATACAGGTCAAAAAACTACTATTTGGAGCTGTTGAATACGTCAATAACTGAACAAATTATTTATTATAGCAATTTAGATTTGAAATGTTTTGAAGTGATCACCATAACGAATAAAGATCGCGCTCAAGTGTTTGGAGCGAGATATCTTTCTGAGAGAGAATTATGGATGAAATATCTAGTTCAAGCCCTGTCTATTCAGAACGATGCTTCAATGTCTTCCAGCGGTGTAATGAAAGCAGGTAAGCTAAATTATTTTAAAATTTTGTTCTAATTTGTTTTTAAATGTATGCGTAAATTTAGGTTATGTGTATTTACGAAAATCGGTCACTGGTTCTTTCCAAATGTGCTGGGTCGTATTACATAGCCGACAATTGGATATAAATTATGAAGATGAAAAAGAGTCATTTTCAATAGATCTAAGAAAAGTCATATCGATGCGTAAGACGGCTTTATTGAGTTTCTGTACATCGAATGTATACATTTTTTTAAAATATTTTATTTTGACTATGACCAATAGAAGAGTTTGACCAAGATCCGCAGATGGGTGTCATGAGAGATGAAGGAACTATTTTCGTTATTCATTATCCAGAATTAACGCTATATATCAGATCGACTGTGATTATTGATACACAGAATTGGTATCAAAGGATATTGCAAATCACAAAAGAAGGAGGGAACGGTTTGGAAGATCAACAGTTAACTCATGACGATGTTCCTGTGATTGTAGAAAAATGCATCAAATTTGTTGGAACTTATGGTTTGCATTTTAATGAATGTGGTGTTTTACTTTATAATTAAAAAATAATTTTGTTTAGGTTTGACAAGTAAAGGTATTTATAGAGAAAGTGCAACAAATTCAAAGATTTCCAAGTTATTAGATAGTTTTTATAGAGGTATGTATGTTTCAGATCTAACTCGAAATTAAATTGTTTTATAAATTGTTAAATTGTCATCGTATTAGACGCACAAAAAACCGATCTAAAAATTGAAGATCACACCGAACATGAAGTAGCTAATGTTTTAAAGCGATTTTTTCGTACACTTCCTGATCCTTTACTTACTAAGCAACTTTATCCAGGATGGATGGCTGCTGTTGGTAAGTGTTAAATTTTCATTCTAGTAACTATTCTAACTGTTTATTCAAAAGAGGAGGCATCATTGGAAAGCTACCAATCATTATTAGCGCAGCTGCCTAAAACAAACTATCAAACTTTAAAGAAATTAATGGCACATTTAAGAAGGTAAGCATTGTGAAAGTTGCATTTTTAGAATGGGATTACTGAAATCATTGATTTACCGTGTATATTTATTTAGTGTGGCTGAACATAGCGACCAAAACATGATGCATGCAGTTAATCTTGCTCAAGTATTTGGATCTACTTTGCTGTCAAATGAAGTAATTTTACAGTACATTCGTTTGATTAAAAATTAAATTAATCTTTTTAAAATGTCAGAAAGAAATTGACTTGAATAAATCTGCTTTTGAAATTGATGTGATGGCACATCTGATAAATAATTATTTTACGTTATTTGGAGTAAGTATTTTTTATTTCAGTTTTATAGTTATTTTACTATATAGATAATGAAATCAATATGTTCTATTAGGTGAGCCACGAAGAAATTGAAAAAGAAGAAATGATTCAACGTGCACTTAAAGATCTTAGGGATGCAAAGATTGAACAGGCAAATTATTCACAACTTTCCTTTTCTTTAAGCTTAGAGGAAAACTTATTTTCTTGTTATGTATTTTTAACAGAAGCCTGCTGGTGATATTTTAGTCGGTGTTCATATATACAATAGACTAAAATGCTTAAATGTCAAGGTCAGTTTTTCATGTAATAATCGATTTTGAAATTGTTTTAACTGATACAATCAATACACTGTAGTTGTCGCCCACGATGACTGCTTATGATTTGTGCAAATACGTATGTCAACAGGCTCGATTAAAAGAAAGACCGGAAAAAATGGCTGTTTTCGAAGTGGTTTGTGATGGCGATCTAGGTTAGTTTTATTAGAAATTTATATGATGTAAGGTTTTAATTACTCATATGTTGAACTATCAGAACGACCTTTACACTTTTCGGAAATTGTTTTATCCGTTACTTTGAGGTGGGCCACATGGGCCGATTCAGATGCCAAAGAAAATTATTTAGTGATTAAAAACAACGATATTCTTCATCGACTATTGCCTTTGGTAATATTTTTTTTATTAGTACGAGTAAAATTTGTAATTATATTTTGTAATTTTGAAAAATAGATTAGACAGCCTTTATCAACATTTGGAGAATTAAAATTTGCTACAAATAAGTCGAAAACATTTAAGAAATTATTGTTTGAATTCAAGAACGCAAGGCTAGCATACTACAAAGACGCAAAAGTAAAACTTTATTTTTAACCGCCATGATTATTTTATGATACTTAATTTTGCTATTGAATTTTAGATTGCTCAACCGATTGAGTCGTGGAACATTGAAGATATTACGTGGTATATTGGAGCTGAATCGAAGCGACCAGCACCGTATGTTTTAAAAATAATTTACTATTAAAATTTAACCATATCGATTTTACGGTACTTTTTTTATTTTGGGAAGGTGGTGCATAACTTTTATCGAAAATAAGACGGTAGTGAAACGAGGGTAATTCAATATTTTTTGATGATGTACTTCAGAAAACAATCTTTTAATACAGTATATTACTTATTAATAGGTCTAAAGAAGCACCATATTTCGGAAGAGCAATTTGCTTTGCAGGAGAAGATGAATTTAATAAATGGGTGGCATCGATGATAATTGGACAATTTCCAGGTGGAATACTTCCTAGAATTGAATACTTTGATCTACTGACGTGAGTAAACATTGAATACTGTAAGTGAGAAATTACATATGTAAGTATTTTTCACTTTATAATTTTTGCGATTGTTTTACAATTTTGTAAGCATCATCATTTTTAAATCATGAAATCTCATATGTATATTATTGTTTTCATGGTCACATATCATTATTTTTTTATCAATTCGACAAAGGCTTCCAAATACTATTCCACTTATCTACATTTTAAAAAGCGTTTTGGTGCCGAATTAGCATCACGTTTTTATATCAAGTTGACTATATAAAGAAACGTTTTCTAGTATTGGAGAGAACATTACTTTAGACACTGTTCAAAAATTCTGAATGAAACATGAGCTGTCATGTACAGAAAAAGGTTTCACTCCGAACGCATAACACGACCAACTATCTATCTTTTCAGAGATGTGTACACTTGAATTTTACGTCAAGCAAAAATCTGAAAAATTTCAGTTTGTTATCGTTTCAAAGCAATACGACATTTTTTATATCCCTAAACTGTTGTATAATCAGGGAATACCTTATATTGTAAAAGAGCAGAGATGTATTTTGATAGAAATGTAGACTTGCGTTTATTTACAACTTTATAAAAAAATCCGGTTTGAAAAGTAGCCCTACTTATGCCTAGTCATGTTACATTTTAATACATGAAGTTGTTTATTGTTGCAATTGAGTGTCCCATTGATGGATGCGTGACTCAGACGTGCCATAAGAGAGAATTTATGTATTGATCAGTGTAACAATAGATTGAAAAGCGATTTATCTATATGAAAAGCTCTTTGTAGGCTTCGTATTGCTTTATAAGTAACAGTTAATAGACCACGCTTTATATTAACTCACAAAACGTGAAATGATTATCAATTCTATTATGAAAGCTCTATTTTATGTGAAAATAATGTCGATTATACCATTTTATTATACACAATTATTATATGATCAAATTTTGTTTTATATTGTATAAAATATTAAAAGTTAATTTGAATTCTAAATTGCTGATATTAATTTATAAAGCTTTAAATTTTGGTTTAGATAAATAATTTACACTGGTGCTAATAATTGAAGTCTTGATACTATATGTTATTGGTTCGTGTTTGATCGTGACATTCTACAGAGTAGATTATTGCATTTAATAAACTGAAGCTTTAGAAACTCACTAAAGGTATATTGTTCTGGTATTTTATCACGTTACGAATCTTACGTTTTGTTTTTGTTTTGAATTATGATACAAGGGGTGAAATATTCGTAAATGACATGCAATATATTATGTAGTTTTAGCTTGTTGGAAAACGTCAGTTTTTTAATGTAATTGATCGTCTTGCATGGTGTTATCGTTTTCTGACTGCATCAAACGCGCTTGGGGTGTTGAGAAATGTGCACAAGTTCTGCATTTAAAAGAATGTCACAAGGGATAACTCCGTTTTATTATATCAGTAGTCATGGTAACGATAACCATACCCTTCAAGTCTGGTGCTTGCTAAGCATTTATCATACAACTAATTTTATAAGTTATTTTCTTGTACATTTTTAGTTGTCACATCATTTAAAGATTTGAGCTCAAAAGGATATTTTGCAGTCCCCCTAAGTTGTTTACTATAACTATAGACCTGATATGGCGAACATTTGTATGAAAGTGGTTTTGTACTTGTGTTTTTAAAATAGACGTTATTCAACACTTACATTTTAAATTCCCCCATCGCATGTAATAAAAGTTGGAAAGCAACTTTTTAAGTGCTGCAGAAAATAGAGTTTGACAGTTTGCCTTCTGTTAAACTATCGAAATAAAATGGAAATCTGTAGTATGAATGGTATTGTACAGTACTCTTTATTTTGTCATATACAAAAAAATAACTAAATACCATGCGAAATAATTAACCGCTGATAAAAAGTGCTGTGTTACTACTGCAAACATTATTACTCAATCTACAGTAAGCAATTTAGCGGTGTTTATTCTTAAATTACATATTTAGCCATGCAAGTTTTACAGTAAAGTTTTAACAGGTTTTTTTTTCTTTTACAAATTATTAGAAAAGATATGCGTGCAACTTTCAACCATTGAGCTAAAGCTGTTAATAATTGCTGTTAATAATTTAGTCACACCATAACAACATTGTAAAATGTCTTAACTTTTTGAAATTGTGGTTTGGGATTTGTATCATTTTAATATTCCATCTACCATTATCATGTATTCATTATAATATAATACAGTATTTTCAAACATTTATATGCTCAATAAGAAAATTAGTAACATACAGTCACTAATACTATCAATATAATGTATTATATAATATCGGCCATTATCAGTAGTCGATTACAAATTGACTCTGGATATTAACCTTTCAGTATTTCATCCTAAAATAAATAGACTCTAGGCAACTCGTGTCTAAGAAATGACTTGCGAATAGGTACAGTAGGTTATATTCGCAATAAATCGCAAGTTAATTTTCGAGTGCGAGTTGTGTTGAGACGAGTTGTTCGTCCGAAACTTTCTTAAACAATTGTCAGTGATGTTTGGCAGTGGAACTAAATTTATTGCGGTAAGTACTTATTAAACAAAATAATCACTGTAGGGATAATTTAATTGACCAAATTTTGTGTTTCGCTTACGAGCATTAGTGTATTGATCAGAAATTCAGAATTATAGCTTGCAGTAGACGTTGAACATGGTGGGAAACTCAATTTGGCGTTGCGCCTATTACAAAGCCCAATATACCGGTACTCGATTAATTCTGTGACATATTAATAGTCATCATATTCTACATGAATGAGTTTAACAACTTACTGGCGAAAAATAAAATACTGTACTCGTACTTTTAACTTATAATGTAAGTAGTACAGTGTAAAAAAAACTATGACTTGTTACAGTAGCTGAAAGACTGGTGGCTTTGTTACCCCATATCCATGTAAGCTACTGTACGATAACTATGGATGTTAAAAACATCTCGTAATCAAACTCAGCGGGTTGTTGGCGTTGTATGATTTAATGTAGTTGAATGCTTGATTTTAATACTGCAGTTGTTTAAGTATTAGTATTTAATTTCGGCAGCTAGTTGAAACACGTGTGGTTGATACGTAGTTTACCCCTTATAAAGGAGAATCAAAAAGAAACAAATTCAAACTCTGCCTAGTAATCAACTTCACCCAGTGCTGTTCGGAGCTCTTTTTGGCGCATAGGGCAAACCTTTATAATGGCGTCTTTTAAACATACAGTACGTTATGTACGTTAATAAGTTAATAAAACGCTTGATTTGATTACTGCTAAAAGATAGAATTCCAACCGTTTTTGATTTCTAAAGACCCTAAAACATGTCAAAACTAAATTTTGAGTTTTTCAAAAAATGTCGACTGATTTACTGTATGCGGCTGTCATACTTGGTTACTGTAAGTTAATAATAGTTATTTACAGTATTACAATGAACGTAATCTACGGTACTGTATGTTCTCAGCAAAATCTAAAGCCATCAGTACTTGTGACAAATTTTCAATCTGTCAATATCATTCTTCATTCTGATTTTATAAAATACGTCCAAAAACACCATCGATTTATATTTTTAGCATATAGACGTTTCATGTTACTATTTTACGTCAATTATCAGGAGATTTGATTTCAAATTCAGTGTAAATACAGCGTAAATACAAGTCGAAATGAAAATTTTATAGAAGATTGCGGTGTTTTCATGCATAAGATATGTTTACAAACCGAAATGTGGTTAGTATCAGTATTAATATAGTCACCGTTATATTCGATCGACTGCCAAAGATTCCATTTTTAGATACATAGTGTACTATATTATATTTTATTTTGCTGTCCTTTTGTTGTATGACTGTAAAATACACTATGTTGTAATGTCAGAAGCGTTGATCCATTTCTCTTTAATTTTTTTCTGTTAGACTCCAGAGATTCAAGTCTCAATCTCGGAAATGCACGCGAAGAACTTTCTATCCAAGTTTATATATAAATGTGCAATAACATAATAGTACGTGTCTACCTATCGATATATTGCACACAAATAGTGAAAGAAAAGTGCAAAGTGTAAGTAGAAAACTTAAGACGTCACAAATTCCGGGTGCGGAGTATTTGGGAATCAAAGTCAACGAAGTCGAACTTGAATAACATCTACAGAGTACTACATTGATTCCATGAGATTGCATTTGGCAATCCAGCATTAGAAATAGCAACGCTGCTGGTTTGAGTTATTGAAGTACACCTGATGGATCGATAAGATCTCCTCACCATGCAAAGAAGAATAAAAATGGGTAAGGTTACAAACTAGGTTTTGTTCTCGATTATTTGATCATGTTTTTTTAATATGTTTGATCGTAATTGCCACATATTACAACCAGTGAAAATAAGACGCGAGAGAAGAACAAGTTTAGCTATAATACATTGCCTTGAGGTAAACCAGAAAAGACTTTTACCTGAATAGTAAAAAAGCTCAGAAATCTTTTATTTATTTTCATGAATCGATATCTCTATTTTAAGAGAGAGCAGGTGCGATTTTTGTTATAAATAGGCGAAAGTTGTTTTCGCGTTATTCTGTATTGCTTTTGTAACTTACTGCAGTAATTGCTTGATTAGGCTGGCTATTTTTCATGACAGTAACGTTGGTGATGCCATTGCCCATGTGAATTCAACTGCTAACAAAGTACCATGTAGTTTCGCTTTTGATGATTAATCGATTAATGCTTTGCCTGTTATGCCTTATCTTCTTAAACGAACTTAAAGTTAAGCCCTTGTAATTACAACATTCTTCAAGTCTTCTACATTACTTCGTTATACGTGATTCATTTTAAAATATCGTCTGGCATTCGTTCTATTTATAATTAGCGATGCTGAATAAAAGAAGTTTAGGGTTCTTAAGCTAAGAACACATTACATCATGTAAAGATTTTAATTGAATCATCATATCATATTATATAACAAATACTATTAGTGAAGAAAAGAACAGCATCAGATTCCCAGAAGAATTCCAGGGGTTTAACTTGCAGAAATTGATTTTGGTCAAAAGACTGGGAGAGACCACTTGTTTACTAATGGAAGTAGTTGACCAATTTTTTTTTATTTGTTATTATAGATTTTTATATTATATATGGACGACATGTATCCCGGTATATGTTTACTACCAATACACTCTATCTACAAAAAATTACTCGTCTTGGAGAAAAAATTGATCAACTCATTTATCCTAGTGTTATTGTGCTAGTTGTATTTGAGTTTGGGTGTAAATGGTCGACAAGGAATGATGATAATGAAGTCTATCTACGTGATTGAAATATGTTTGATGTTCGTTCTATAGCAGTGGAGGCTTGAATCGTAAATCATCATTAGCACAGACTACATTTTGTATTTTGTTGTCTTGACGCAATCATCGTTGCTCAAAATGTCTACAGACAGATCTTTAGGAAGACTGTTTTGTACAAGAGTCTTTTAAATAGTGAACACATTGTTTTCCAAGTTCCACCTATAATTGTTCACAATTGTAATTAGTGTGGTGCCACTTGAATGATAAAATTAGATGCTATTTTCTATTAGGTTGTAGCTGGGAAATCGAATTAGAAATGATTGTGATTAACGTTATATTGGACGAATTCAATTATCACACTTATCCGAAATCAATGAACAATTCTGTAGGAAAGTATTATACGGAATAGTTGGTTAGATACTCCAAATTTATTTATTTACTGGTAATATTGGTAATTGAATGCCGTCTTATTACTTTTAATATTTGACCAAAGTTTAAAAAGCTGTAAATATAATCCAGCTAAGATATTTTATCAGACCAACAACTGCTGTAATGCTGAATCGATTCAAAAAGGGTATCATAAATTAAAGCAGTGAAACGCAACGATACATTACGCTTCAACTGTTTGTCTCAACTGTAAATTAAGTCGTTTCAATGGTCCTTTTCTTTTCCTCGTGTTCTTAGACACATCGTCAAACATTTAAATTATGAAAATGGATGTTCATAATCCGTCGAGCGTTATTTGGCTTCAATATAACAGTTTGCGAGCGTATAAGAAGGTAACTAACTTAAACTCATAAATAATTCTGAATTTCTAAGGCTACGGTTGTATGCCATGAACAAATATTTGATAAATGTTAGCATGGGTTGTCTTCCAATTTAATTTAGCGTCTTACAGGAATGCAGTTTATTGATTGCAATTTGCAAAAGTCGAAACAAAAATGATGCTTAATAGAAGTTGCAGCTTTTTTAACTGCCAATTTGTTTTAAAACAACGGCTGGGGTTTGAAATTACAGCTTTAATTAACGGAACATAATTAAACTTCTGTCAGAATATCAGCTTCCCATCTGCTAATTTCAAGTGAGATTTTCCCCTACCAATAACATACCATAGCTTTACTTTTGTAAATTGTAGTTTATGTAATTAGATGGAGGTTAATTAAATTTGTTCAATAATTAGCACAACGTCTGTTTAGTGTGCGGCGACATTAAGTAATGGTCTTGTAGTTTTAATTTTTTGGTACAGTATGTTTACATTAGTTCTAATTAGTAATGTGAGATATAAAGCTTTCCGTTGTAATTAGGTCTTCTTTTTAGTGGATTTTGCAAAGCTTAACTGGATTTAAAAACTTTCAGTTTGTTCACTGAACTCTCTGTAAAGGAAAATTTAGTTTTTGTCTGAGAACTACGGAATCTTCAACAGTATCGGATATTCGGCTAAGCAATCAAAATTAAGATTCACGCACAAAACAATTTAACCGTAGTACGAGTATTTTAAAACAATACTTGGAATTTATTTGAGTATTACGGTATTTTAGTTGCTCATAACATATTGTAATTGCACTTTCATAATTGTCAAGTTTAATCGCCAAAACAGAAATGGTTATGCTTTTAAAACAAATTTTGTTTACTAAAGTCAAATCTGTTTAACTTCACTTTACTTGTAAAGTCTCGAGGGATCGAAAGCAATTATTTTACTCAGTTTTGAGTTGCATTAAAATATACAGTATTTTGGCTATGAAGAAATTAATAGCTTAATATTATGTGTGATAGACTTCAATCATAAAGCTAACTGAACAGTTAATTCTCTATTTTTTACTGTGGCAAGTTTGCTATTTAAGTACTCGTTTTAGACATAACGTCATGCAAATCACATCCGTTATGTTTATTATTTAAAACTTTATTTTGCATTGTATCACAACATCGCATATCAATTTTTGATGAACTAGGTTTATAGCTCGTGGTTAATAATAATTATCAATGATGATAATGTTAATGAAGGAGAATCTTATCTGAGCGAGACAAATTTTTATACAAGTTACTGTACTGCAGTTATTGTTTGTTTCGAGTAATGCCGCAGGTTGCGTTGCTTGGCATTATATTGTTGCTTGTATTAATATAAAACATGATAATTACAAAAATGCAGAAACGTTGCTAAGTAGTTTAATATTTCGATTTTAAGCGTTTTTTGATTTTACATACAGTATTACCATGCGTTTATTGTTTACTGAATAAGCGTATTATAAATTGCGTTCTGGCTTTTTAAAGTTATTTGGCGGTTACTGTTTTGCAAGAATAAGAGTTGTTGTACGTTATTAAATACAACTATAATAATTAAACTTCTACTGAAGAAGAATGAGATTAGTGTGAATGAAAGATCAACAGCACGTCGTTCGAAATGTTTTGAAGTTAGGCTACTTATTACATGCGTTGTATCATGTACATACTGTATAGTATTACATCTTCACATTTATTTTTTAAATTGAATTTACAAGATGAGATTTTCTACGAACTATTTGTTACTTTAGACAATGCACTGTGGAAAGGCGTTCTACTTGTATTGTACTCGTATAGTAAGAGATTCTTCATACTGTATTTGCAAATATATCGCTCATTTCACTAATTTCTTTCAACTTTTGAACTTCTGAGAATGAGGGATAATAGCAGAATTTTGCATAGAGTTTTTATTTATGGTTTGTTTTATCCATATATGATCATTTGTGGATCTTATTAAATGCCCGATTAATTTCTGGTATTTGTAAGATGACAAATTATTTACAGTACTTAAAAGCCAAGTTTAAGGCGTTGTAATGTTATCGTTAATTTTAAATAGTTTAAATCAGAAAACAATTTTAAGAAAAGTTTTACCGATGGTTTCTTAAACTTGAAGTATCTCCAGGTTAAGTCTACTTTAATAAAGGTAAAAAAGATTAAATTAGTGTCTTACTTTGGTTCAATATAAATTGATACTAGGAAGGGAAAATCTTAGTTTTTCGTATTGCATAATACAGTACGGTATGCAATTTGTTTTAAATTTTACTACAATATTATTTATTTGAAACGTAAAATAATAATTTTTAAAATTATTTCCTGATATACTACAAATGTCTTCTAACTACTTAGCTAATTTACAAATAAATTGCAGGATTATCGACATTACTACGATATAAGAAATTGCAAACAGTGTTGGTTTTATTGACTGACGCTGATATGGCGTGTAGCACCGACATCGGTATCGATTTTAACGATTTTCAGCAAATTTTGCTAGCTTGTCATTCTGTTAAATTACATTAAATCAGTTGAAATGGCATTTTGTACTAGACGATCTTTTTCATATTAATATCATCGTTCAAACGCAGTCAATTTTTTATGCATAATTGTGAGTTACAGTTTTGACAGTTGAATATTATCGTCTAAATATTTGAAATTCATTTTGTTAGTGCGAACAAATCTGAAAATTTTCATAGCTTGTCAAATTAAAAAAGGGAAAGTTATAAATTGTCGAAATGATTAGGAATTACCTTGAACGATATTTTGAAATACCTTGAAATTTATTCTGGATGACAAATATAGACATTTTTCGCATACAGTTCAACGAATCAAAATCTGATATGCAGTAATTGGTTCCAAAATCCTCTTCTATCAAAAAATGAGATTGAAATTCCTGTTTCATTCGTTTTCATGTTAAAAGCAGATGTTGCAGTTAAAATGTGACATTTTATTCGTTCTACTATTCGTTTTTTTTATATGGACTTCTAAGTTATTATGAAGTGATGGTGCTGGCGATTTTGAATACTACACCTATATATCTTCTAACACGTTTTTCGGCTTAGTGTCAAAATCTCTTTCTCGGTTTTCCCTTGGGTATGATTGTTTTCATACTTTTTTGTGTGCGTGTAAAAAAAACAGTAAATCCACCCGTTTCTTTTTTTTTACTCTTTTCTTTAACAACTGCCTGTACAACAGTAGTGCATTGTTTTATATTTCTTACATATACTAAAATACCGACAAGCATGAAAGAAATCCGCAAAATGTCATTTACGAATTGACCTTTAATCACGTCTCAGTTTTCAGTCTTTCTGTATTTATATGTGGAAATATCAGTGTAAACTGAGAAGTTTATCTTCCGTTTTCTTATAACGTTTTGGTTCAGGAGATAGAATGGCATCGCGATTGAAAGTGAGAAGTTTGTATTATTGGATTTTGTCGTAATATAGAGTTAAAGGAGATGGACATTTAAAGTTTGTTAATTTCATTTTGCCACCCGCATTTTTTGATAAACAAAAATAAGTTGATATTATTGGATTAACTGAAAAACGTAAACTTAATTGGTGATATGTAAAATAGCCACACTGTGCACTGGTTTGAAGACATCTTTTGTCCGCTGGGCATTTACGGTGTGTTATCGAGTGCTGTAATGATGGAAAATATTGAATCGATTTGAAATGTCTTTAGGGATCTAAAGTATGCTGTTAGTCTCGTACATGCCATATCTTTACAACTACGAATTCCACTTAGATCTAAAGATTGTTTGGTAGAAAATGCTCATTGAAAGCATTTGGAGCTATGATGGCGATATGAACCTCTGATTAAGTGTTGAGAAAGAGCGAATTTTTATCTGGTCAAAGTAGTAGTGAAGCTGATTTTCTGAATTGTTATTTGTCAAATTTGGTTAATTCACTACATTGTCACATGTACTGACAGCACTATGCATAGAAGTTTTAACGAAGTATTTATATGAACGCCAAGTTTTTTTTTAAAGATTTAAATATTTTACATGGTATTTAGTTATCTAGAATAGATGACATACTGAAAATGCATGAATCCGAATGGTGCAATTTCATGTAATCAATTCCAGCAATTCTACCCAAACGATTGTGTAAAAAATCTGGAAATTTATGACACAAAACGTGTCTATAAAGATTGTATAAAAAACTTTTTATTAAGAAATTGGCTAAAATATTGAAAGCTAAAATTGGCATTCACTTTCAATCTGCTTTCCCGTGATGCCTAAAAACTAAATCTTATATTTTATGGTTAACCCAGCACTGCTTGTATTGACTTCTTTGCTTTGAAATTGTGTATTGACTGAATGGCTGTTCATTTGATGGTAAAGCAACCGGATATCCTGTTAACCGGTTTTTATTTTGGTTGCACCGTTTTTTGGATTAGAGCCATTTTAGCTGATGGATTTGTCTTAAGAGCTAGACTTCTGTAACATGTTGCTGAATATTGCTTGCATCTTATTGCTTAAATCCTTTGGAAAAATATTTGTATTTGCAGTCTACTTTGTATTTTTTTTAAAAGTTTTTATTGAAAACAAATCTAATCAAAGTCAAGCATTATATCGTATGATTGAAGAATTCAATGGAATTTCAATTACGATTTTTTCTTATTAAGTTAAGGAATATCTCTTGGTGGTAATCGTAAATAATTTGACACCAGAAGGCATCGATAAAAGTTATTCGCAACTGTATTACTAATTTAGGATTGGTGGAATGATTGGTTTTCCACTATATTTTTTTTATTGATTTTGATAGATAGTGATTGGTTGTCGTGTTGTTAGGCTGAAGAATTTGATTTGGTGAAAAATCAATTTGTTTTTGCAACTGCATTTTACACCGAATAAATTTAGCGGTTATCCTGCCGAATGTAAAGCTTTTTGTAATGTTTTTTCTGCGAACACAGTACGAATTATTTTATACTCACATTTTGAAAGTTTTTGTAAAGTATTAAACTTTACGGTACAAAATTAAATTTTTGCGTTTTTAAATATTATTGAAAAACTAAAATGTTTCCTAGTTACACGTTTTCTATCATTCGAATTAAACGTGCAGTACAAGTAAGATATTACAGTATTAAATTGTATTTAACTTAATACGCAAGTTTTGATGAGATGGTCTTTGGCAGCAATGCGATCTATCATACTTTTATGTGGATATGTCGGTTTATTATTAGACCGACAGTTTCAAAGCAAAAATAAATTGATTTTTTGTCAGCTTTTGATGGTCATTTTTTGTAACTAAATGTATTTGGTTTTACACTTAAGTGTTTCAATGGACATGATGGTTTTTGGGTATTTATAATGTAGAATTCAACATTTAGTTGAATTTTTAAAAGTATCTAAAACTTCAGTTTTTTTTTGCTTCTAAAACAGAATTTGTAAAAAATAATAGCTGTATGGGTAAATAGAAGTAAAAGTAGTTACAGCTGCAATCGACTTATTTCAAATGTCTGTCGCTTTTGTCGAAGACCAACAATGATTTTTTTTCAGTTGGTTTCAAAAGACTCTTTAATGAAGCGTGTTTTTTTTTTTTTTTTGCTATTGTAAATTGGTTTTTTTTATTGCTGAAAATGTTCAACGGATGTTTTTGTTATCGAATCCATCAAATCAGTCGAAGCTGAAGCTTAATAATGTGGACTATTTATTTTTAGCTGTTTTTGTAACGTACGGAACTAGTATATGAACAGAACCGATTCGGTACTCTGTGAATGATGCTAGGGATGATTTTGATTAGCGTTGATGTACAATATGCCTGTCATACACATACATGGCTTTTCTGCTATAGAGAGTAAAATTAATTTTGAATGTCGATTCATACAACAGATAAAATATTAATTTTTGGGTTATTCAGTTTAGTTCTGAAGCCATTGAAAAAGACAGTCGTTTCATTCACTGGTAAAAATTGAGCATTAAGTTTGTGGTATAGATGTTTAGATAAAAAAAACTTTTATGCATGGATAATTATTTGATTGAATAATCATATTACATTTGTCACGAAGTCGCAATTTAAATGTAAAAAAAAAACTAATAAAAATAGCATAAATTTAAAATACTTTAAAACTTCCGTTCTTCTTTTGATGACGGAAGTTGTATTAACTTGTAGGAAACACAAAATATTTCTGTCAAATAACAAAATTACAAACAAATCTAAATGTGAGATGAAAACATATATGACGATTATGTGTGTGAAAGTAAAGCAACTTTTTAAAAGTTAGTTTATCGAACAGAATTAAACGAGTATATTGCACATTTCGTATGTTTTAGAGAGAAAAAGAAAGCGATGGCACTTGTAAGGGGTAATATTTGCAGTCGATTTTCTTTTTTTTTAAAGACATTTTTGACGAACGAGACAGTGTAAAATACAGTATTCATAAGTTTAGTATGCCAGAATCTGTGACCTAGTACGTGTGCCAACAGTGTCGAGATTGAAATTTTTACGACGACCGTTTATGTTTAGCTGGGCATGGCTTATGGTTATCTGTGCACGCAAACTGCAAGCCACATGTCAACAACATAAAAATGTCACGTTTTTCCAGATGTGTTTGTATCCCTATTGCTAACGTTTTCGCAATAGGATACAAAAGCAACACTGGACAAGATGGTATTATGTAAAGTGCTTGTTAGTCAACTATCAAATACTATACAGTAGTTATTTGAAATGCTGGATGAGTGATCACAGGTAGGCTCTAGCTAAGAAAAACTTAAATTACAATAAAGACTAATACTGTAGTTGTCACTGAATGTCATCCACTTGAATTGATGTTGTTAATAATTAAATTTAAGTTTAGTTAATAGTGGATGGTTATTAATAACAAAATTAAGTTAATCTTTATTTAATAGTGTATACTTGATGAAGTTGGTAATGGGTAATATGATAAAGACTTACCTTGACTAACCACATCTTCTAAAATCGCTATACAGTATTTATACGAGCGTCAAGAGCTCATTTTTATGGCCGATTTGGCTCTCTTTCTGTTACGAAATGTTTCGAGACGTCTAGACAGCATTTTCAGATGTCATATTGTGACATGGCGATATTATACTTGACTTTTAGTATTGTAAAGACATGATCTGTACTAGCTGTATACTCTGATTCATGTCCACGATCATGTATTATTATTTAACTTGTTTATATAACTTCAAAAATAAAGGACCTTTTCAATCTGTTAATATAAATTTAATTTTTTTATAAATCCAAAAAGCATTTACTTTCAGTAACCTTATAATCCCTATTTGATGTATATGGCTGTTTGTTAACACGTAAATGCTGTGTTATCAATTGAAATTGATGTACAGCATGATACTTTATTTGCTTAATGTAAACAAGGGCGTATTTTAGATAAGAGACAGGTGATCTATTTCGATTAGATTTCAACAGCGTTTTCTTTACGAAGGTTTTTTTTTATAGGATAGTCTTGGCACGATTTTGTTATATATCTAATCGACAAAAACACGGCAAGCGCACCCACTCACAGATTGTGGAAAGATGTTTTTTGTAATGTATTTACAAATCATTTTGCTAAAAGAAAACATTTGAAACTAAGTTATACTGGTACTGCAATAACTTGTATGAAATATATTTAATAATGGAAGCTTATATTAAGAGTATGACTCAAGATATAACTAACTCGTATTATTATTATTACACCACTAAGATTTTTGTGCAACCTCTTAACGTCGTGTCGCGTTGGTAGCGTTATACAACTTTTGTGTGGTTATATTTTTGTTTGTGATATCGTACTCAACTTGGTGTCATTACTATTATTTTATTATTCTGTTCAGTGATAAGTCGTATGGTGGATCAACAATTTATGTAGCTTACATACTGCTTCAAACTTGAGTTTTGTATAATAAAGGCTTTAAGAAAGGGTCTGTTGAGTAAGGTTAATAATAACATTACCAGGAGTAAAATTAAAGACATAAAAGTAATTTAAACCGACGTAATATCTTGACATGGTCATCGGCACTGGAATTGTGTTTCAGGAATGAACTTCATTCAATGGAAACGCTATATTCAGTTTTCTTCTCAAAGAATTTTAATTAAAATTTTATTTGGGAAATTTATATTTAAACGAGATAAAAAAAAAAACTTAATTGGTATTTCTGACAGCGTTTCTAAATTAAAGCAAAGATCATTTAATTTTAAGTTTTTGTAAATTATTATTTTGGTTGCTATTGGTATTTCATTACTACTTATACTGTACTGTACATATTGATTAAACTGAAATGGCAGCTCTAAAAATAGCTCTAAAGCGACTGACTGGAATAAAACTGAGTTTCTGAATATTTTGGTAAATATATTAAATTTCGGTATCTATGCTGAAATTAGTTCTCTAATAACCAAAACACTGTTGAATAAAGAAAGTACCAAAATCGTTATAAAAATTCTGATTGCTGCGGCTTATCACAGAGTACAACAGCTGCGAATTCCATTTCTATAACAAAAATACTTGACGGATAGCACTCGAAATGTGAAGAGCACAAAGACAGGGTGTACCAAAATCGTTGACATTGTGTCTTAACACAATCCTGACAATCGTTTGGATGATACATAATCGATATTGAAGTACTTACCAATATTTTTCTTGTGCATTAAGCTACTGTACAGTGTAAGCGTATGGAAAACATTGCAACTTTTTTACTTATCAAAGGTTTATTTACAGCACATTTCTATTTGGCATGTTTATCAACGTATTTAATTGCATCATAGATAAACTTTTAGTAATGGATGGGGTTTCTATTCAAATTTAATTTATGTCAATAACTTTATTCAAGTACTTACAGTAACTGTGAATCATCATTAAAACATTGTGTGTAGGACTATCACTAAGGGTTGCATTTGGTCAAAGTGACGTCATATGACTTAAAGTAACGCAAATTTAGAGCGTTAATGAGATTGCTTTAAAAACGTAGAAACGTGCTGAACTTAAAAAATGTTTAAATGCAATTTAAAACTTCTTGAAAAGTCTTCCAACTGCTTAAACAGTATGAATTATACGGCATTATGTCTATTATTATTATTATCATAAACGTTACAGCGTAGTTTTTAAGAGAAATGTTTTAACTGAGAAAATGTAGACAGTTTGATCATTTGAACGACGTTTCGGCTTCTCCACTATTCGATAACCTTAGCGGTGATTAAATTAATGACCGTGATTGGCTGTTGCGTATTGAACCGTGTTTAGTTGTAAAGTGGTAATTCATGGTAGGAATTTGGATATGCATTTTTTCTTGTTTGAGCATTGAGTGATAAATGTTGATGAAAATGTTGAACAACTTTAATATAAAAGTAGGATATTAAAATAGGTTTTATAAAGCACTGATATGTTAAACATGATGCAAATCTAATGGATTAGTTTTACTAATTAGTAACAAGTTTTTTTTATTAATTATTTGGCACTGTCAAAATCAGGATAGCATGCATCGACATACAGTTTTATTTCTATATAGTATGTTGTTGACAGCAAAGATCATTTCTTGAGCCTAGAGATGATTTTGTTGTTACTCGTATGGTTTTGCAAAATGACAAGAGGAAATATGGATTGTGACGAAAATGATCGAGTGAGTTACTGTAGCTAAAAATAACAGTAGTTTACAGCCGGTTGAAAATTGTGACCACAGTTGCCAGAAGCTAAATATTAAAATATGTCAACAAATGCCAACGCTAAAATACAAGTTACGACTTTTTAACTCATGCACATTGCATTTTAATGTTGACGATCCGTGTAGCAACTTACAATTCCTCCAATTGTTGAAGAACATCTGTTGTTCTTGAAATAAAATATGCTATAATCACAACTTAAAACATGCAAAAAGGACATGTTATTTTTAAAAATTCACAGATTTGAGACAAAAATAAGTTTCACTTGTTAATAATTAAGTGATAAAACGATTAAGTAGATGACTAAATTTACGTTCTGAGTGCAAAATGTGTACGTTCTACTTCACTTACAATGTGAGGGATTTGCAGCTGATATTTGTTTTTATTTTTCTAATTTAAATTTTGTGCAAAAACTGTAGATTTTAATTGCGATATGTATCGCCAGTGCGACCACCGAATTAGATGGTTTTACCTTTCAGTCTACATTTTCATAAATGTTAACTATAAAGCTGAAAATATTAGTGGCAATCACTATCATAGTTGAACAGTCCTATAGGAACGCTGCTTTATAGCTTTGGTCAACTTGGAAACTGACACGGGTTGAGTATTAAATGTAATGAGATTATTTTTTCTAATTTGGCTAAAACATACAGTAATTAATTAAAACATAAAATGAAAGTAATCATATCTGTTAAAAATCAATGTTTTTAATTAATTTGACCACGGTGTCTGTTTATTTGTGCTGCATATTCGTATAAACTTATCATGGTTTATTACACTAGTGATGTTGCAGATATTGATTATTATACTGTATACCGTATGTTTAATATTTAAAAAATTATATTTTAAATAAAATATGCTCGTGATGTTCATGATAATAATGATTTGCTGTAAATTAGTGATTTAGTCAATATATAGTAAGAGTGTATCGTAATTGCGATTTTTGAAGATAGATTATATTTTATGATCGAGCGTTGATCACGCTATATTTTTAGCTTTTGATGCGTCAGTTGCTGTTTGGGTCTGAGAAGTAATGTATTTCGTTAATTAATAATTGATCTCGAGATATGTGCGTCATTCAGTAACGACCAAGCTAGGTTACGAATGGAACTAAGCAACGGTTTTTTCTGCTTATTTTTCACAGTTTTGTCTGGTGCTTTACAGTCTCCCCAAACATTTATTTTTCTATCCCTCTTTTCTGTTTAAACTGCAACCTACAGAATATTGTTAATCTCTTACGTTGTATAAATAAGGCATCAGCGTTGGTGGAGCTAATACACAAATCACACAATTAAAATTAGCGAAAAGTGTAAAAAATGAAAACCATCACCTGGGAGAGTTTGTTGATAGAGCTGTTTAGTCGTAAAAGTTGTAACGTCTTTTTCATTACGGCTATCGATAGGCTAGATAGCATTTGGCTAAAGTTAAACACACCATGAATTTTTTAATTATAGTTTCTTCAATTTCTTCAAACTGGATCAATTAGAAGGTCTTTTCAGCCAAGCTGTGTTAAGTCAATCAATCTATAATTATCAAAACGGGCTGCAGTTGAGCGTAAACAAAACGACTTGTTTTGAGGATAGCTTAATTAATTTTGGCTTTCTTGTTTTTTTGTTATTTTTCCACCCACATCCTAGCTCATTTGGGACACTCGATCAAGGTTGAAATTTATACTCGCACACGAAGTCGTTACTTTTATTACATCCCTGAAAGTTTTATATCTCTCCAATGAGCAGGGCGACTCATAAATTAAGCCTAAGCTTGAATATAATTTACACCTAACAGCCTAACATTGAACATGTGCAAATACAATATATTATACTTAACGTTTAGTTGTTATAATGTTGTTGGCAAAATTATTAAATTTTTAATTATAGATTATATACTGGTACTGTATTCACTATACCGTAAATTATGTGGCATAGCGTAATGTTTACTGGTAAAGCATTTTACATTTACTATAGTAAACAACTTTATTCATATATAATTGGATTTATTTTTAACACATTATTGCAATTTCTACAACATGGAAGCTTAATTTGTTGTCACCGTTGAAATGGTGTCACTTGCACCCACTTTTCGGTTTTAACTGATGTCTGAAGTTGGTAGCTACTGTATCACAATCGATCTTTCTATCAAAGAAAACCTGAAATTGCGTTTGATTTCGATCTATATCTTTTATATTTAATGATAGTGGTGTGCAAAAACGTTTTTGTTGTGGTTGTTAAAGCTATTGTTCTTAAGTCTAGACTCAAGAACCAAGTGATTGTACTTTTTAAAAGACACATGCCATTTGATTACATTTGAAAAAGCTAAAAAAAATACATTTTAAGTTTAAAATTTTAAAGGCATCGGGAAATTTATTTATGCTGTGCTGCAGAGGATTATAAAATTTTGATTATAAAGTACTGCATAAGCATATTAAATTTTGCTCAATTATGATGATGGTGCTAAAAGTATGTTAATGATCTTTATGTGTAGATTAACACATAATGAAGAAATTAAACATAATTATCCGATGATTGATTTAATAGTCATTAGTGAATACCTAAGCGTTATGCTTTGAGCTTTACTCTTGTGTCTAATGATGATATTTAGATTTATCGTTATGAAACACTTTTTTCTACATTTGTTGTTGACTTACTGATGCTATAGGCATAATATTCATAAACATATTTACGTTTTGGTATCTGTAAATACGAAATTGAATTTATTTTTAGTTACATTTTCCATGTAATGTATCATAAAAAGCTTCAGGTCATTACGGTTAAATTCATATTAAATGAGTAATATTACCGTACTCTAATGACGTATTTCACGGAATTGTTTTTTTATTTGATATTTGCACAGATTTCCGTAAAAAAATAATGAGTCTTGTTAGCTTGACATCCGACGTTGATCATATACTGTATAATCGTTTTATTTTCAGGTATTCTATAAAGGACTTGCTAATTTGTAAAATTTAATGCATGACATACCAAATTGTTCATGTTCCGGTAAATTTTCAAAGACATGCAGTAATTATAATGCTGTTGAGGTCATAATAAATAATGATACTGTATTCAGTACTACCGTGAACATGAGGGACGATTAGACAGCTGTGATTACTGTATTTTGATCAATTTGTCGTTTTTATTATTATATAAACTGTTGAAAAAAAAAATGCCAGCGAATTTTTTATATGATTATATTCTGAACATCTTATTGCAGTACATCGATAGAATGTAACTCTTAACATTTAGAAGCATTATAAAAAGAAAGTTACAGGGATTCACAGCTGCATATGGATCATTTAAAGCAACAATTCATATAGTAAAAAAAAATTGATTTGATGGCAGTGAACATGGCGTTTTATCACCAATATCAATGTGGCAATTTTATCTTTACACAAACTGAAACTGAATAAACCGTATGATTAAGGATTATGAAAGTTAGTTCAATGTAATGACTGGAATTTAGCGTCAATTTCTTTTACTTTTTTCTATAACTTGTACCAAGGACTTTATATGGAGTAACAAATCATATTTTTAGTCGCAGGAAACTCATTAGACATCGAATTATTTTGATTAGATAACTCAAAACGCTGTAGATAACGCTATGCGCGACTATTTTCTAACTCATAATTTGTAACGATGAAAGATTTTAGTCACAGGTTATTATAATTTATTGATATCGCATTAAAAGCAATCGTGACTTTCCTTTTCTGTAAGACCTAAGTGTTTATTATATAGCAACCCCATAAACCATTCTTATATCGTGATTATAAGTTAACGCTTTTGGGTCGTGATCAACGACAAAAAGTAACATGAAGTTGTTACTGTTATAAATTCTGACTTTAAAGCAGTTAAGGCGTTATTACAACTTGGAGATACTCCAAAGGATCTTTTTAAATAGAAAAAAAAAAAGATGAATGCATTTTGCCGTTATCGACCGTTGCGTTTCTCGATTATATGGTATAGCAATTGCTGTAGACTGAAAATTCATCGTTATTTTCTTTACTTTTGTTAGTTGGGTTTTATGTCTTTTTTTACTTTTGTTTGAAACTCTTTCAGAAAGTTATCAAGAAAAAATGTGGAAAAGTTCTATAAATGGAAACTAAATCAGTTGATATTCAAAAGATATTTATAAATTTTTATAAATGTCATTTTTAAGTTGTAATGCGTAGTGTATTGAGAGCTTTAAGCAGACAGCAGCTTGCATTTTTCAATTGTTGATTTATTACTGATGACTGAATTATTGATTATAAGTATGTTGAACTGCTGCAATGAAAAAAAAATACAATAAAGACAAATTGGAGTATTTTCATACACATGTGAACGTCATTATTATAAAGTGCAGCACTTTATTTGAATTTGGATAATTTTTTAAATGGTTTTTACTTGCACATTTCTTTCTCTTAATGCATTTCAATTATAGTCACGTACTATAGCGTATACTTTTATTAATTTTTGTTCTCAGAATTGAAAGATCAATGTGAGATCCTTTACAATGAGGATTTACAAAAATTAAATGAAATAAGATTTTATTAAAAACAGCATTAATTAAGCCGCTATTGGTTTAATTAAAACTCACTATGAATACTAAAAAAAAACAAATGATTGGGTTTGTAAACTTTAATTAGTAGAAATATTTCACTGACTTGATATAATTGAATTAGCTGATATTTTTTGATTACTTGAGATATTTTTGTTAAATCGGTGATTTTTTATTGATTATATATTTTTGAAATATAGTAGGGTATTTGCTTTATCGATTTCGAGATATTACGTGAGTGAAGCTTGTCGATATTTAAAAGCTACTTGGATTTCCTGTTAACGATATGCAGCTAACATTGCTTTTATATATAAATTCTTTCTTTGTAGGTACTTAAAGTATGAAATGCAGTATGTTAATACGACATTAATTAGGCGACCGTACTTTATTTTGAAATTTTTTTTTTTTTGATTATTATTGTTATTGCGGGGAGACGTTTTACAATAAGGTTTACGATAACCGAGCAACAATGCACTTTACTTGGCTTATATTTATGCAAAGGCTTACATGTCGGCTTTCAACGTTCTTCACTGTCATTTTATAGCTAAGGCTAAAAATATTATATCAGCCACTTTGTTTTCCACAGACGAAAACACGTAAGATCTTCAGCTTATACGTGGTTACCATGACAACCTATCCGAAGCAATGAAGAGAAGATGGAAGATGTAGACAAATGAAAGGCGTCTCGTACACACAATAAATACAATGCAGAGCAGGTTTACTTCGTGTGCGCATTATAATATTTTTCTTGTTAAAATGTGATTTTAATATACACAGTATATAGTATGTTGTGTGAGATTTTTTTTAGGAGAAGTTAGTTTCATTTAAACTTTTACGATTGAAAATTTCGAAGGTATTAGCTTAGTATATTCTACAAAACTAGTCATAGCTTAATGTTACTCTGGCAGAGAATCGATTTGGAGGACATTTCGTTGCATGAATTTTTTTTTTATTTTTTTGGGAAAAAAAATATGCAGTACTCAACTTTATTAGTGACTATTTTAAGCGGATGTTAAGGCATTTCTTCCACATAACTTTTTACGAGCTACATCAAAAAGTAATAATTTTTGTAGAGTTATTTGGAAACTGTGAGTAAATTATTGATTAGCTTACAGCATGGCTTGGTTGTTAATGTGGTAACACTTAAAAGCATTGGTGGTTTACGGTGTCAAAGAGATTAATTGTCAGCTTTCAATTCAATGTACTCGTATAAAATATTATTTTTTTACGTGCGTGTTGGACTAAATCATGCTGGTTTACTGTCATTTGATTTGATTGAACAATAGTCGATCTTAGAATGACATGCGATTAATTTTCGTAATAGAAGAAACTCCTGAAAAAGAAACTTTTCTTTTATTTCAATTTTATTTTACTACCGGAACATTTATTTTAAACAGTACTGTTGACTTTTTAGATACAAGATGTGGTAGGGGGTTTTGACTATTATAGTGACTTTACGAATAATACTTTATGAAAATATACTAAGTTTGACATTTTGGAAACCACTGTTGAGATTTTTAAGAAATAAATGTTACCTTTTAGAAGCAAAAAGTCGTAATAAATTAGACTTAATGGTCTAAAGTTAATATTTTCTTCTTTGCTTAAGGCTATTTGTACTTTTGTTTCGTCTGTATTCCGTTACTATGATGATTCTTAACTATTTTGAATTAATCTTTCACATATTGCAGTAATTCATTAAAATCAAGTAGATGTATTATGACACTACACTATTTAGACTGTTGTATTTGATGTTAGTTTACAGTATTTTAGATGTATTTTTTACACTAATAATTTATCTTTGCAATAACTTTATTATTAAATCACTGTTGCTTTGCCAAAATTATTATTTGAGTTACAGTTTTAGACGTTAGTGTACTTGAATGATTTTTTTATAACATATTTTGTCACATTTTTTTTTAAAAAAAGGGGTAATGTATTTTGTAACGTGCTTTCTATGTCATAAAAACATGACAATTTGCATAATTTAGACGCCATAATGCTCCTAAATTTATATTAAAATTTAGTAGAAATAGCTGACATTAACATTCAGCTTGGCATGTTGTTGGTAAATTATAATATTTGGAAGATTGTGCACGAATTTAATCTTTACTGAATTTGAATAACGTGCGATGTTTTACAATAGACCGATTAACTTAACTGTAGTTTTACGTTGATGTATTGTAAGAGAATTTCGGGTAATTGTAGTTGAAGGTTGTATACCGTAACATTGATTAAACATCAAATAAAATCGATTGTCTCTTTTCGACATGTGGCCAACCGATTTGGCATGTTATTAATTGTGTGTGGACGAAGAATAAATCTTTAAGTGACGTGTAGTAAAAAACTTTTTATTGGATTCCATTTGCCGTCTTGTAGATTAAAAAAATATATCTAAAGTTTCTATCTCAAAGGAAATGACCGATTTCGCTGTCAACATCTACTGAAACTGCTCGCTTCATTTACCAGTGATAAGTTGTGGAAGTCGGTATGGCGAAAAGCGTATTTGATACAATAATTTCAAGAAAACAATTATTTTAAAATCGTTATTATTTTTAAGTAAAAGTTAAATGATCGATTCGCAAAAATGATAACAAAATTGAAGGCAACATTAACCAGCATTGTTGATAATAAAGTGAACTTTATCTTTATAACCTATTGATGCTAATTAAACTACTTCAACTACAATGCCGACCGCTTGAGTACTAAATTTGGGGCGTTATAATTGCTTAGATTTGATGTTTATGGTTAATGCAATCGTAAGTTGCAGTTGCGTCGTAAAAAGTTTTAAATGTCGTAAAATTCAGCATTTTTTTTTATGAGTTAGTAGCATCATGTCTTAAAGTTTACAATCGTATACTATCTAAGTATTGCGACCAGATGGTCTCTCATGCAATGCGTTACATCGAGGTTCGAATTTAGACACGGTATAACTATAGTAATGCTTTTGTCAGTAAAATGTTTTAAAATTAATAGCAATTACTGTTTTCTGTAAATAATTTTCTATAAGCTACTGGTTTATTTCTCCAAGTTAGTAAAAAACAAAACAAATCCTAATTATACAGTAACTGATAAGATTTTTCTGGTTTTTTATTGGCAGTGAAAAAAAGTGTTTTAATTTAAAAAACCACTCGTTTTCATGTAACTTCTATATACCAATATACGAGTATGTATTTAATTTAAGCGAGACTCAGTTTAAGAAAGTTTAGAAGTTCTCGAAGCAATCGATCGTGATTGATCTTAACTGATGTTGCACTATTCGCAAAAACATCCAAAAAATTGTTTTTTTAAGAAAAAAAGTTAATGTACTGAACTCTAATCTAAAATTCTTTTCATAGTTCTAGAACGAGAAGCAAATGTCTTAAAATATCATGTTATCATTTTAATAGTCGTTACGTTGGCCTGGATCTTTAAAACTTAATTTATCAACGATTATTTTTGTTAAATTTCAAGAAACAAAATTTCTTAAAGTACTGATACTGTACTATATCTGAAATATTAAAATTAAGAGTTTTTTAAGACTCTTTTTAAGTAAAAACTTGCAGTACATGTATTGATGAATTATATAGTAAATCTGGAAAAATGCATGTAGAAGTGAATTTGATGGAGGAGCATCAATATGGTATTGTGATTTACATTTAAGACATTAAAATTAATGAGCAATTTTTGTTATGTGCTTGGCCAAATTATTAGTAAATTAAATGTTAATTTTTTTATTGTATAAACTTAGTAGCATTATCACGTAGTTGTTTTATCTTTAACTGTTGTTTTTTTTTAAATATAATATCAAATTAGATTAAAACTTTGAACACATACTGCAGCATGTGGTTTACTTTTAGTTTGTTACTGTATGCTGTTTTAAATTTATAAACGCATTTGATATGACTTAAAAAAAGGGAAACTAGAAATAATCGAAATAGCTAAGTTTTTATTTACGAATGCAATTTAAAATGCATTTGCTTTAAATTTTGTTATACGTTTTAAAGTACCTATGAAATCTATAGGGATTATTTTGAAAAAAACAAATGACATAGAATAAGAATGTTGATCGTTTGTTTATTGCGGTTTTTTATTTGGTTTTTAATCTGGATTTCTAACTGCTAGCGATGAATTTATTTGACATTAAATTTTGTAAAAAATTGTTTTCTATAAGAACGAACAAGTTTTAATTAATATTGGTTTTTTTTTTAATTTTATATTAGCTAACAGTAATTGCACATATGGCGTACACACATTTTTCTGTAATTAAGTTATCAATGTTTATTATGTTCAAAGCATTCCTTTTATGCACAATAGTTAAAAATGTTACTGAATTTAGAATTTCATATTCAAACTGTCAAAATCAATTAAAACACGGGCCATTTGGTGTACCAGGCAAGATTCACGCGGAACACATCATATTTACAAATTTGGTTAAATCTATATTTCAAAGGGAAGATTTAGGAATATGGATAGGATAGTTAAAACACAATATTTTAACCTTTTCGCTATTTCGATCTGTTTACATTACTTGACGCTGGAACTACGTCAACGCGTTTATAACTTTAGACAAGCCCTCAGGCCCCAGCAAAGGCACTGGGTCATGTGTATATAACTTGTCCTTAGTAGTTAAAGGGTTAACGAAGTAATTTTGTGTACGGTATTGCATATACAGTATCTCCCTTAAGCGCGATTCAAAACAATTTTTTCTAATTTTATTTGATTTTTGAGAGCGTCGTGGACCACAAAATCTTACCTTGTGAGCCACTAGTTTGACACTAAGGGATTAACATAGTAATAATGCTTTAATATGATGCAAGTTTCTGTAAACGATTACGTCATGATCAAATTTTAGTATTTAATTATTGCCTAACACTAAATTTAAGTTTCATAGATTTAATAAGGCGTTTTAATCTGGTTTTAAACTTAAGAATATTTGCTACAAATTATATTCTTGGGAACTGCACAGTTGTTTCTCTTTCATTTATTATTTTAATTTAAAAGTTTTTATTCAAGGAAACGTATTTAATACAATACTAATCTGTCTTATTATGGCTACCGCATTCAATGATTTTAATTAAAGTTTTCAAAAACAAACACTATTTATTAAAGTATTTAGTTTAAGAAAAAGTTTATTAAAGCATCTTTTCCGTTCAGTGAGTCGTTTATGCTAAGCATCTGGTAATCGTAAAATTTTATTTCTTTCACTAACTCATTTATTATTTTTATGAGTCACTTGATCTGATATCATTAATTTTAGCGCTACCGAATATTTTAATTCAGTCGACTCTTAATCACTCAAAAATGCAGAATGTCGTTGAACATAATTTAGTTTTAAAAAATTAATTTTCTCTTGGTATAAAGTACTTCATTAATATGGTACACGAAGGCAAACACGAGTAGGTGTGCAATTCTGCACTTTAGTATTCAAAATAATATAAGCGTAGGAAAAGTTGTGTTCTAATGAAACTAATTAATCAGCATGGGGTAGTGAAATCATTAAAATGAAGTTTTGGTCATAAAGAAAAAATAGCACGTAGACGTTTAAAGGTCCTTGAAATTTACAGTAAGGGCTCGTATTTCTTAATAGCTTATGCTACGTTTCAAAACATAATGTAGCCTATTTACTAAAGATTTTCCGAGGTCTGCAAAGTGCTAACTTTAATTGCTTTTTCATGAAAATTCGTTTTTAATCTGAGAGGTTTTTCTGATATGCAGAGCTTGCTTTTATGGAAAGTTTATTAAGGTTTTTTTTTGTAAGTTTTGATTTTAATATTGACATTTACAGAATCTACAGTATAGTGAGTCGTGAATTAATAATCAGAGCACGTTAACCGTAGTTATGGAGTAAAATATACTGTATATTGAAAGTGCTTTACAGGGCCCTGATTACGTCATTCCAGTTTTATGGACGATGTACCGTATACAGTATTTATTTTCTTTTTCGTTGAAATGTTTTGTTTAATACAGTATGTACCGTACATGCGTTGATATTTAATTCCAGGAAGTTTTGGGTTAACGTACAGTATTACTTGTTTCGTGATGTTAAGCATATTGAAATTTTTTTTTGGTAAAAAAGTATATATGGTACCGTATTAAAAAAAGTCTTCAATCGGATGTCGTATGTCATCATTAACGTCGGTAAGGTCGTATCGTATACGCTTGATGGAACATCAGCAAATGGGCGCTTTTTTTTTTCGCCGGCGTGAAAGCGTTACATTATGCAAATAGAAAAAAAGTGTAGTATTTCACTTTTTATTTCTTCCATCGATCGTGCAAAAATTTCTATAATGGCACGCAAAGATATGACGTGCAGCAAAGAAGAATTTATGTTGTTGAAATAGTAAGAAGAGGGGAATATTGTAAGTCTATGGGAAAAGAAAAACAGTTGTAATCCATTTTCAGCGTTTTGATGTTTATTCTTGCGTCAAAGCTAAAATTGTGATGAATGATTATATAGGTCGTAATATAGGTGGGGGAGACTCGATTTATGGTTTGTTAAGGACATAAATGGGCGTTTGTTGCAACCTAGCATAACCGCGAATATAGTTTGTCTAAAAGATTTGCGCTCTGCCTTTTGCTGCTGCTGTGAACTCAAAGTTGAGAGATATAAATTTACGCTGTCTTATTTTAGAATAGCTTCTCTTCAGCTACAGTGTATGCAGAATAGCACTGCTTTTGTTGCCATTTATCCTAGCCCATCATCGATCCTGCACAATTTACTTGCGTTTTCATGTGAAAAAGAGATATAAAAGTGATCTTCAAAAATAATGCCTACAACCTATTCCCATTTAACTTAACAATAGCAACAAATAGTGTACATCACTTTTAAACTGTCCGACGGTTCACTAAACATTCTGTTAGCACTTGGAACAAGATAGCAATTGCAGTGCTCATAGACGACAACTTTGGTAACGGTTTATTTCGTATGTTTCAAATTCATTTGAAAATGAAAGCGTTTGAATTAAATTCAATATCGAAATTTGGTGCTTTAGAAGATTTTCTTCATTTTGCATTTTTAAATGCACATTTTTACGTTAAGGCTTTTTCTTTATAATATGACAAAATGTAGTTCTTTTTATGTACAGTATCTCATTATATTTTTTTGTAGAAAACAAAATGACGTGCTGTTATTGGAACTGATTTTGTGCTTTTAAGGACATTGCGACATTGCTAAATTTATTGTGAAGTTTTTTAGGATGCTAAATTTTTCATTGTAGAATGATTATATTAAGTTACAGAAAATGTAAACTTTAGGAATTAGGACATGGTTTCGATTTTGTGCTTGCCAAAGGCGATTTGTTATATTTAAGCAGTACGTCACTGCACGTATGCAGTAAATGTGAAAGGCACATAATATCCTTTGAGTATGTTAAAGTGCTTTAAACTCTTAAAAACTAATAAAACGAAAATAAAAACTACATAAAATTGTATGTTTATTTGTATGGAATAACGGATTTAAATGAACTATAGGAAAATATGTTAACGTTGCGAATTTCTGTTTAAGAAAAGTGGTAATAAACGATGCAATGGTTTTTTCAGAAAATCGTTAAGTTGTGAAATTCAAAATTTAGTATTTTGCTAACAATGCTTTGGCGTTTTGAAATCGCTATTTTTAGGCTAATCTAATGCAGCCATTTTATCTCAGAATCGGTTATATCAATTGAAGGTCACTGTTATCATTTTTAAATTTTTTGGTATTATTGGTTTGTTGAAGTGCAAGACTTCAGTATTGTAAATTAGTCAAACATTTTAGTTAATCTAAGTTATCGCAAGTTGTGATACGTTTGGCACTTTTTTATGAGCTGATACTATGTAATAGAATCTGATTTCTTTATTAAATTCTTGACTTTTGCATAATATAGTGAAATACATTTGCATTTGCCCTTATCAAATCGAACCTAGTTTTAGCATATGTAATCTTTTTATTTATTTGCATTTTTAGCGAAAGTTTTTAAATGGCTTTTAAAGTAATCGACTTTTTGCAAATTACATACTGTATGTACATTTCATAATAAATCATTCGTAGACATGCCGAATTGAATTTTTAGCTGATAAAAAATAGTCTGTTTTCATATTCCCCTTTTCGTAAATCTTGGAGATGAAATATTGGATTGGGGCAAGTTTTTTTTATTAAATATACTAATCGATAATATTCGGTAAATATTTAAAGTAACTTTAGTCGAATTTTCTTGAGGTTATTTATTGAGAAACTAGAACCGGGATGCAAATGTAATTAAAAGGAGCTCATTATTTTACCATTTGAGTGACATTATTCAATTAATTTGATTAAGGTAAATCATTGAGGAATATTAATGGCAATTCACTGTCTAACAATTCATATTTCAATGTATACTCAAAATGTTTGCATAAAGTTTGTGAAAAAAAAAATAATTCTGGTATTAAATTAAATCAAATCATAATCAAAAACTACTTATTAAGCCGTTGAGCTTAAATTAAAACTTTAATAATTTCCCTGCATTTTTTTACTTTTTTTTTTTGTTTAAAAATAAAAGTTGCTTAATTATAGATAAGATTAACTATGGGAAATAATTACACATATATTATTTTACACCGCTTTTCCGTTAATTAACATATGGTATTTGCATTCCGGTAAAGACTATGGGCAAAGTCACTTTAGTATCATAAAACGAGGGGTACTTTATAGAGTAATTAATTTGGTAAGAAATCCCAGGTTGGGGTTGCAACACTGTAATCAAATTTACTCATAATGTGCAGCTATATTGGTTCTAAATGTACAAGAGATGGGCGGCTAAATTAATATTTTCCTCTTCACTAAATTTTGGAATCGTCATGCCTGTCACGGAGGAATTGTGTAATAACGTTATCTCTCAAATTAACGTTGTTTGCGCTAGACAGATAAATCGATATGCTATTCAAGCACTTGGAAAAGTGACCGACCTGTTTCTTTATTTCTTAACAAAATAAAGGTGGATTGTATATATATGGTTTATTTGATGTGGATGGGAATAGGTCCTACTGAATCTACTGTACCTGATCCCTAGCACTTTGAATTGTGACGGTAACATGTCTGTCGTACGCTTTTATGAAATCAATGATGTGTGACACATTTTTAACTTTTTTTTTTGTTAAGGTTTTTTTATAAGTTGGACTTTGTTTATACAGTATTTCAGTCGTCGCGACTAATAACATTAAATCGGTGAATTTAATGCTATCAAAATTGTATTATCGTTAAAAAAAAAAAAAAAAGGTTTTTCGTTGTATACGATTTTTAAATCTAATAATCCACACAGAATTGATAGAAATACTGTATAGATAATCTGAATAAGAAATATAAATTTAGTACTGATTTACAATCATACAATGCGCAACACTAATTTAGTCAAACTTTGACGAAAATTAGCTTAAAAGTCAGAACCACTTCCCAACTCTTTAATTGTGGCCAAATACTTTCAAAATTGTCTAAAATCAACAAATTATTTAAATCTAAATTGGCATAAATGTATCAAAAATAACTGAAACATTACTAAAATCGCAGTTATCCAGTATTGCACTATTAAGCTTAAAATGGTAGATTTTCATATTATTTCTGATGTTTTGGTTTCGATGGTTGATGTCATGTTTTGATTTTCAAATCATTTCATCTGAAATTTATGGTGATAGCATTAAAAGTCGTATCGATCGACCTTTATTTAAACGTATGCTTAACGTTACGTGTGTGTGTGTGACGCTTGATGATCAATATTTTTAGTCTGACGGAATTGTAATTACGCCATGGTCGATGCAACTCTGATTTCATTGTTAACTGATCTGTAAAAATTGCGACGGGTATGAAATTGAGTAAAACCTTAGGCTGATCTGTTTACGAGATGTTTTTTCGAGCATAAAGCTCTGTTCGAGGTGATTATAGGACGATTAAATCTCGTTTCGTTTACATATCAGCGCTTCCTGCTAGTTTGATGTGATTATAGCAAACAAGAGTTGATTGTATGCGGAGTAGGCGACGAAATTAGGGAGACTTGAGAGGTCGCTGTTGTTAGCATGGACTTTTTAATTTGTACCGCTCAGCAGGTTTCATCCATACTGTAGTGTAAACATGAGGTTTTTTTTTTGTATATGACCTTAATTACGACTTAAGTCGTGAACTTTTAATTATGAATCGTTATTGGACTCGCCATAAAGCTGTCTATCGGTGGAATCACGATCTAGCCACTGCAGCTTCATCTTCATAAGCGATTTTAATTATTAATGTTGAGTAACAAACAGGATTTCACTTGTCTGACATGATGGTGGAAGTCTCGACGTTTTCAAGATTTGAAAGCAGAAAATTGTGTGTGCATCTGTTTAGATTAGTGTTACATCATCTGTGAAATTACAAACTTTTTGGTTGACAGCGAAAATCTTTGTTACTTAAAACGCAATAAGTTTAATTTGATTTGCAATGCTGTTAGTGTGCCTTAGAAATGCTAAATTGAATGATGCTAAGTTATAATACCGTAACTTATGTTAGTAGAAAATACAAAACAGCGATGTTAGCATTCTATTTTTTTTTTTTTTTTTTTTGAAAATTATGAGCATAATTTATTATTTAACTTACTTTACTTAAGTTAATTTAACTTTGCATATTGTAACATCGACCGTATTTGAAATTACTGTATAATATTATGAATATTAATAACGTCTTTGTTTTCTTTAATACAATTTAAGTAAAATGTTTTTATAGTACTTATTTATTATTCTCACAGCAATTAATATTGTTATAACGTGATTGGATGGCTGAAGTTCCAATTCTGAATTTGTAGTTCACCATATTTTATAATGTACTATAGATGTTGTGTTAGTATTTAATGTGCTTATTAAGTCAATATAATGATACTGACTCCGTGTACACTCGATTTTAATAGATTTTGAAAATCAGTGAAGAATAAAATTGTTGACATTTATATTAGTTTTGTGAGATAAATGAGATAAAGATATCGTATGATAATGTATTTTATTTTTATCATACCTGCATATTTGGTCATTTTTATACGATATCGTACAATAGATAAGACACGTAGAAATTCTTTCTAAGAAATCACAATGGCCATTGTTGTAGTTTTCTTTTTTAGATATGACCATTACTTAAAGGTTTATTTACACTTACATTAACATTATTTTAGGAAGTTGAAGCAACTAATAAAGCGTGTTTTTGCAGGAAAATAGTTGACAGACAATGGTAGTGGTCACACATCGTTGACCTCCTACTGTAGAGATGTACTTGTTTGTATTTGAGTGAGGACTTAATGTAGATGTGCAATTTATACGGGTTGCCATGGTGATGCCATCTTTAGTTGTTATGGCAACCAATTCTTTGATGTAAAGCCATTCGTATCACAGTACACGGCATTGGATTGATGCACATGCTGATGGTTTGCCATGTCAATTTTTATACTTAATATTTTTGTACTTGGAGAAAAAGTTGACACTGGAAGAACTAAGTTTATATACAATTTTAAGCAAGCATTTAATGGTAGTTTTTTTAATAATATTATTTGTGTGCATATACCGAATGTGAAAGGATGATCACATTTTATATTTAAGTTTATCTAGCCACATCGATCAGATGTTTTGAAATGTTGGTATAGATTTGTTTAGATATACCGTGCCCCATATTATTTAGTGCAATGGTCTATACAAAAAGTGTATGAGCAAATATCAATACAATATACGATGTAGACGTGCGGTTTATTTACTTGTGGCCAAAAATATCTACTCTAACAAACTTAAAAATTAATATTGTTGAAAATATCTATAATAAATGAACCAACAACTTGCCTGCTCAGCGGCTGCTCTTCGCCACTAAAAACGTCAGAAAAAGATTCCTAATGTAATGTGACAGGTGAAAATTTATGTTACAACTTGCGTGGCGATGAAATATAAGCTAAATAAATGGAAAAGCACATATTTATACTTATTTATTGATTGACAGTCTTTTTTTCGATTGGATGTTCTTTGAGTCTTTACGTAAAATGTAAAAATGTCACCAACCGAAATAAAAATTTTATGCTAGAAACAGCGCAGTGTTTAGTTTTATGACGTCAGAAAACCGACAGTGCGTTGCTAACCAAACATATCCCAGTGCTTCAAAAAAAAAAAAAAAAAAACATTGTTAATTGAACAAATTAATAAAGTTTCGGATTGTTCTCTACAATAACTATAATTATAATAACTACAATCAGCATCTTTGATTAAATTGATTGGTTAAATTCTTTATATTTTAAAATTCTGTACACTTTGAAAATAAACACAGTTAACAATTGAAAACCCAGCATAGTAATTCAAATAGCCAACCAGTAGTGCCTAGTGGTCACCTCAGTGTAATACAGTACTTAACACGTCGATTTTAATAACTTAAAATAATTTAATGGGGAAATTTAGATACCGTATTTGACTTACGATAGTATTTGACTTACGATAGGTGTAAAATGCTTCTATAAAACTACACAATTGTTTAATACGATTTATTTTAATTATTTAGATTTCTGTGCTGATTTTGACAGAAATTATATTTATATTTAAAATAACTCTACATGATGAAGCTGTATGTAAGTAGGATTCTCATTGGTTATATTATTTTCTGCTATGCAGTAAAGTGTCGTTACCGAGGTTGCATTTAAAGTTCAGCTAGATGTCGAAAAATCTAAAATCAATTGTCTAAAAATCAATTGAAAAGCTGTACTAAATTATAAAAGTGTAGCTTATCTAATGCTTTTTAATTTAATTATTATAATGTGCATGACTTTCCATTGATTTTTGTCATCAAGCATTGCGCATGTACATCATATCGCTTAGTATTTGCATACAGTACATTTGTGTTTTCAAAATTTCAACAACTACATTTGTCATTAAAAATATTTTAAATTTAATTTTCAGTAAATTTATTTCAGCATCTATTAAGCACTTGTGAATTGTTTATGATTTAAGAACCAGTAATGTACAGTTAAAATTGCTCACGAAAATCAAATTCCGTTTTGTAAAGCTGTTTTAATATTTAATTGAATTCACTGAAAGATATTTTAATGCTGAAGGTGTTGAAACCGCTATTTTAAGAAAAATTTGTTGGTATTAATTAAATGCAATGTAATGTTATTATTTTTTGTTAGAGACATTTGCTGTATAACAACACCCGAATTTGCATCATCATCGTTGTTTATATCACGATTTCTTTGAAATTGTTAATTATAATCGATATTCATCTAATGCTTTCATATTTCTGTTTAAATATTGATCGAACAACTTATGTCTTAAGCATTCCAAGTTAGAAATATCTCTAATGAATGCTCAAAGAGTTTTTCAATGTTTTTCTTTTTGATGTTTAAAATTTTTGAAGATAATGTGAAAGTGACTGGAAAAAAATGTAAAGAGCAGAATGTATAGAGCTACAGGGAGCAAGTGTTTCTGTAATGTGTGTTCGTTGCATTCCTCCCATTGATTGCAGGAACAAGGAATGCAATTAAGGATGGGATAATGAATTTTTTTTCTGAAAAGTACAGTACTATATTGCGCAGCGCTTTCCTAAGCTTATACAAGTATAGTTTACACTGTAGCTTAGTAGGTACAGCAATTAACACAGATATGAACCAGAATGTAAAACACAAAAAATAAAAAAAAGATAAAAATGAGTCTCAAATGATAACATGAAACCAAAATAAAAAATAAAAGTGGCAACTGACGTCTCACTAAAGAAATACCCTTCCTATTCATTGATTTAATTTTGTATGCCCTAATATGGTCTCTTCTTTTTTATTTAAAGCAGGTTATACCGTATTATGACATTGACAATTTGACAAAAAAGCTTTTAGATTCATAAGATAGCTTTATCAGAGAAATACTTTGTCGATCTACACTCTACAGTGTAGTAGATATTGCTGTTTAATGTGTTTTTTTTTTGTTTGACTAATGCCTACCGTGAAGAAGTCATAACTTATCATACAAGTACATAGTGCAATCAGGTGTTTACATTTGTAACCTAATTGGTAAAGGCATTTGTGTTGTAAAAATAGATCATGGATATGTCCTGGAATACAAATAACATCGCGGAAATGAGAAATATAAGCCTGGTAGTGTCGGTTAGTATGAAAGTGACAGAAAGGTTTTTTGTTGCTGTGTGAAAAGGCTGAATGCTTTTAGCACCAAGATTCGCAGTACCGTATTGTACGTGGTACTCGATGAACTTTTGTTTTCGTTTGGCACACTATAGATAACGATATTGCGATAACTAAGTTATACCGTATGTGTAGAAAAATATCATTAACCATGGAAATCTAATTAAATTTTAAACGCTTAATAGCGCAAACAGTAAAGGAAAATGAAACGGATTGTTTTTAATCTTGAATCATGATACCCGGTATGGAAAAAAAATCCATGGTTTAACACAAAGTTTGCTGAATGCCATATACTGCACAGTTATTAAAGCCTGAATTTCATTAAAAAGTCTACTTGATGATAATTAATTTCAATGTAGTGATAAAACAAGCAGCTCGTTAAAATCTATTGTTGCAAAATTTTTATATAAAAGCAATTTATCATACCATTATGAAAGCGACTTAATTAAGCGTTACTCGTTTATTTATGTGCATTTGCATGGCACTTTCTATTATACTGTATATTATTCATACAGTACAATGTTTCTTATAAAGCCATATTAAGGAACTAAAATGACTAAATGAATTTGTAAAATAATAACAATGTTAAAGGCATTTATAAAATATTAAAATGCAGTAGTTGAAAAATTCCAGCAATTTTATTTTATATGTTTAGTGTTAAAAATACAATTTAGTAGGAAAGTGCCTCCAAAAGGACTGGCTTAAATAGGCTTAATTAAGATTTTATGCAATTGTAAATCACTTTAGAATATTACATACACTAGTTTATGTGCGAAGCCATATTTGCACAAATATTTGATATATTTTGGAGTATATTAAATAATATTTAGTTAGATAATTTAATTGGTTTTTTGAACATTTAATATACAAGAACATATGAAAATAAAATTATCATTACGATACGGAGTTGGGGCTTAATTGCATGCCATTCGTTCTCAATTGGAGTCGTCAATACAAATTTTTAAAAGAAAAAGCAATGAAAGTACAGTACTGTAATAAAAACGACAAGTGAAATTCGGGTGTTTATGCCATATTGTGCGTGACGTTTTTGTAGACGATTAACGAGTGTGGTAAAAGATCTCTGGAATCGTTCCAGTATTACAAGATCAGACTTTCTGATTTTTTTTTTCGATTTGGGAAAGAGAATCTATTACTATTAAGGTCATTCTCGGTTTTTATGTTCTCATTCACATTGTGTCGTATTATTTAAAATCGTCTTACTATGCACTTTAGCAAACTGTTATTGTACTCGCATTCATTAATCCTCACATAAATGCTTAGTAACGTAATTACTCTTTGTTCATTTTACGTCTGTGGAAATGAAATATATTGGACTTTATTATTTTAGTCAATCCCAGCATTTTTATGCTGTGTCTGTGTGTGTGTGTGTGGTTAGTAAGATATTTTTAATTAAACATAAAAGAAAATCTTTGTGGGATAGCTCTACAAAGCTAAAATGTCAAACACGTGGAAACATTTCTGCGTTGTTTCTTTACATTCGGTGAAATTGCTTGTTCAGCGGAATAACGATAAAACGTAGAGAACGTGGGAAGGCAAGCGTTTTCAAGCATCTTTTTTTGTATAAGTATTTACTCGGAAAAGCTACAGATATGTATAGTATACTGCATGCTGCTCATTTCTTAATTTTAATTTTAACTATTTTTATTCTTTGTCGGGCTTTTTCTTTCTGGGAGCAATTTTGTAGCTTTAATTATTCGTTTAAAATGAAATGTACGAATTATTACAATAGTTTTTACTTTCTTTGCATTGCAATTGTATGACATCACCTAAAGTTAGCTAAGATTAAAAACCCAACTCAGTTTTTTTTACAAATGCAAACTTACAATATTTTATTTTAAAATCTACAAATTCTTAAGAAAGCTATCTTTGCATATGTTGGAGAATATAATCAAGTTTTGTCTCTTGAAAGAGGAAAAGGAATAAATAAATACTATAGTAAGCTGTTGCCAAGATGGAAAAATACCATCTGGCACAAGTCAAATTTGCTTATTTGGTTGTAAACGTGTTTGTATATATTATAAGGTTTATTATTCACCGCTTTATCAAATTACTTTTTCCACATGTTTTGTCATATCTTAAAAACATAATTGCAGTCCATCAGCTTTTTTTCTGCCTAATGAAGAATATCATTAATCAACTGTGAAAACTCGTTCGTTTTATAATACAAAAAAAAAATAATCACGTACATGTATTTAGAGGATTCTAAATCAAAACTAAACTGATCATTTTGTTTAAAATGCTGTATGTGTGTATACTGTATACTATTGACAATATAAAATTGTTTTTGAAATATCCTTTGCATTATTCATGAGTTATGATGACCATAATCATATAATATTCTTTATACCGATCGATTTATTTCTGAAGAGTATTTGACTAAGGTTAAAAACTTAAATTTAGGTGGTGGAAGATTTTGAAAATGTTTAAAGGAGTGTATTATTTATATTTGGGCGTATATCATGCTACTTAACTGTATATCAAACGTTGTTTTTTAGACATTTACTTTATCATGAATTTCTTAGCACAGTAAGATATTCTTTATATGTTTCTCTTTAAATAGTTTTGTTTTAAAATGCGATGTTTGTTGTTGTTGGCGTTGTATACTTGTCGTATGTTTCATAAATTTAAAGCTGCCAAAATACAGTATTACAATTTTCTATTTTCTCGAGGTCCACATAACGCTGTCTTGTCAAAAAAAATGTCAGAAAAAGTTTAAAGTAAGCATCTCTTACCTTTTTAGTATCTTCCTATGATCTGGGTGGTTTTTCATACCCAGATGAAAACAGTGTTTTATTTTTATTTTGCTTTCCTCGAGTAACGTATAACATTTTTTTTAAAAAGCATCTTTTAGTGCAAAATATGTTACGCATTGGCTATATGAATGAGGGTTGACTTTTTCCATCTTTTCCATATAATAATGGTTCCGTCAAAAATGTTGCATGGTAAATTGATATAAAGTTGTGTATATGCTGATGCCGTATTCATATGAACTGAATGTACTATCTGTATTCAATTTTACGCATGTCTAACCAATCAAAAGACACGATTTTATATATAAAAAAAATGACGAGTGTCATACGATTGAATTTCATTTTCGATGCCAAAAACGTATATTTTGATGTATATGTTTTTAAAATTTATCATTTTCTCCCGGGTGATTTCTGGTGTGCTTATAATGGATAAAACAATATTGTTTCGTAAATTACCATGGGCATTACTTATTATGCTGCAACCATATTATAATGTGATGAAAAATCAAAACATATAATTTATAAAAAAAATAAATTTTATACTATAAAAACGAATTTTTGCTATTGTTGTGGCTGGCCTGAATTCATGAAAATATTTAAATGAAAAGCGATTGCATTTATTTTTCTTTTATAGTTGTAGAAAATAATATAAACAAAATATTTTTATCTCTAAAAAATCGTACGGATATTTCCACTATTATTCTTGAAATGCATGCTACATAAAAATGTAATTTAATATTTGATATTATATATTATATCTTCGACTTATTTGGAATCCCAAATCTGAATAGATTTGTTATACAAACAATTCTTATACTGAAGATGAAAACATAGATTCTAAATATAAATTTTAACTGAGCTTGCTTACTTTTTTTAAAAAAAGATATTTTAAGTTATTTTATTGCCTAGAATGAAAGTCATTTTATTTTACTGTTTCACTCTAAAACGGAAGTATACTGTATTTATACGTTTTCTAACTTTCATATATACTTACTGTGACCAGACGAACTTTATTTTAAGGGACAGTTTATTTTTTTTCCACTTCTTTTTAAATGTCTATCTTTTTGCCAAAATTGGACTTTTGTTCTTTATTTTAACTTTTCATTTATGTAAGTTCTTTATTCCAGGGTTATTAAAATAAAAAAGATTTTCTTATTTTGTTTAGGGCATGTAATTCATCTAAAACATGAAAAGTTTTTTTTCAAAAATTAAAGCATATGAAAAACTTTCATCAATTTATGCCATCTAAAACGAAAAATTGCGTAGCCTTTAGATAGATACTGTTTCTCAGACTTTCTACAATATCAGGGTCTTGATTTTTTGAATCTTTACTGGAGTAGCAATCCTGACTCAGGGGTTTTGCTTTGCTGCGTATTCACTGTATATCGTTATATAGACATTTGATATCTTCGATAAGAAGAAGCTATTATCAATGCTATCGGTCTGTCCTGTATTTTCATCAAGGAAATATAGTCACGGTGTATATACCGGTACTCTTCTTATTTGAATAATTTGAAGAACTATGTATTACTGTTCTTAGTTTCCGTTATGCCTAAAGACAATATTTGATTTCGTTTTGCGCATTTATATTTTCTACTTTAAAAACAAAGTTTGGAAAAAGTATTTGCTTTACCCAAGTTATATTTCTTCGAAAAAAATACAGGTTTTATAAAAGCTTAGATTTTTTAAAAAAAAAAAACCAAAATAAAATGCATGGGGTGGTCGTGAGTAGTCTTAAGGCTACATACCTAGACAATAGGATGATGGGATCTCGTATTTCCAATGATAGACTTTACTGCATGTGATGAAGATGAAAAGAAAAGATGTCGCTGTCACAAAAAGATGATAAAATGAAAGAAAAAAGTGTCACATTGAAATTGCCTCTTTTGTGGATGTGATATGACTTGTTGTCGATGGTTGTAATATATAACGTTCAAGAATATTCCTTGTCCACTGCACATTGTGTAATTCACTAATATTTTCGATAGTGCAGTACGTGCTTTAACAGTATAAGTTATATCCTCATAAGATTCAAGATACTGAATAACAGTATATTACACCTGCAGGTCCAGCTACAGAAGTTATGATGTAATTGAAGCATTGGAATATCACTGCAAAGTTAATATACTGAGGAAAAGACCATTTCTATTTAGCACAAAGAGTGACTTAAAATAATCAATATCAAAAGGTTATGCTGCCATATTTTATGGTACCAATTAAAAAGCAACACGAGAAACATTTTAAGGTACCGGTATAAAAGATTTTAACTTTAGGCTACTTATTTTCAAAAAGGAAACTGCAAATGATTTCCTCTTGTTAAATTGAGTACGGTATACCTAATATTTTCTTTGTCGAACTAGTTAGAATTATTATTTGATCAACTAATTCAACTTTTTCTACAAAGTTTTACGTTGTGAATGACATCAGAGTTTATGTCAACTTGAGGAAATGAGCTTGTCATGGTGTCGCATACTAGAATGAAGTTTCATTATAGAAAGTGTTAGTTACGTCAAATAGCTCCACTGTACATTTGTCAACGCTGAAGTAATCATACAGTATATATATTGAAGAGTTTTCTTAATGATCTTGAGGCTTTTATGAAGTACTCAATCTTTGTACAGTATACAACAGTAGTAACTAAGTCACTATACTTGTAGCTTTCAATTACTTAAGAGTGCACAGCTCTATCATATTTTATCTAACTATTTTTTAATTATTTCTAGAAAGCAGATTTTAAAGACATGTAAAAAGAAAACCTTTTACATGAGGATGTTGGTATAGTGCTCCCAAGTAATAAGTGAACTTTTACGTCGGCATTATGGTATCCATTAAGCTCATACTGTATGTATAAAATTGGAAGTTTGTGTTAGAAATGAATAAAGTGCTGAGAAACAAATTTAGGTTTTTTGATGTACAGTATACTGTATATACGACGCTGTAGAGAAAATGAAACTTTTCCCCATAAACTTTAAGGTATTTTCTTTGCATGACGCGGCTGAAAAATTTCTAAATAAAGCTTTTATTAGTTTTTTTCTTAGCGATTCTACCACCATCTTTATTTATCATACTATAACGTGTACTGTGCGTTTATACTGTATGAGAACAAGGATATCCAATAGAAACCTTTGAGATCATCGAATATATCCTCTACGTATTTATTTGAAGTACCATAAGTTTACTGTATATGGTACCGTATACTATATACAGTATACCATTATACTGACATACTATGTATAAAATATCCAGCATTTTGAGAGGAAGTAGTTGTACAGTATGGTTTTCTTCGAATTTAGTGCTTTAAAGCGGAATAAGAGATTGTTTTTGCCCTCTATAAAACTTTTATTTCCTTCTGGGTTACAATTTCCTCACATATACTTATTGCTCAACAGTCTGAATTTAATTTTTTGGAGGCTCAGTATTACCTTAAATCGTCATTGTAAAAAGTAAAAGGAAGTAAATTCTTATTTCAAACTGCGACGGCATTAACTGTTCGTATGTAAAGTATTTATTGACTAACTACAGGGCATTCATTTCCTGTATTCATTGGAACTTTTCTAATGTATTTGAAGTTAAAATTAGCTAAGGCAAGTATACTTGCAGGCTAAACTTCACGAAAGCATCGACATTGTTCAGAAAGAATAAGCAATTTTGGTTTGATTTGATTTTTGTTTTGTTATAAAACCGACTTTAATATTTTGATTAAATGTAGTAACTTAAATTCAAATAATATTATGTTTATAAGTTATATAATTTAACGATTTATATTGTTTTAGTATCTTTCATTTTTGCTTCAATAAAATGTTTATGGCATTGAATTATCGGCTGTTTTATAGTGCCAACGGTGGAACTTATAAAGTATTATATGACGAACAGATTAAGGAAAAAATTCATCTATAAATATTGCAGTTCAGTATACAGAATTAATTTAAGTTGAAAAATTCTGCACTTTATAGACGGTATTAGATATGAAACTTATATTATACCGTTACTCTGTATGATGCTCTTACATGTTATGTTGTCTTTATAATATTGAAAATGTAGTTTAATGTCAGCTTTGTCCAATGAAAATGCTGGAAAAATTCAAGCTTTTGTATCAACATTTTTATGTCTGTTTAAATAACAATCAAATTGAAAGTTTAGAAGTTTTGCAAAGCCTTTTGTAAATAAAATACAGTATTTTAAGTTAGATAGCAATTTAATTTAAAGTGGAAATGAAGTTTAAAGAATGCTGTCTCTGTCTATTGTTTAAATCTATTTTAGGTTTTTTTTTACAACTCAATAGAGTAAATGGTGTTTACAAAGAGATTCAGGAGTATTTAGTATGTTTTGTTTACTACAGTAGCATAACACTATTTAACGTTACCATGCAGATGTATACATCAGTAGACTAGCTTAAAGAGCATCTTAAGAGTCTTAGTTACAGTTCTTTATTTTCTTAGACTTGCTTGCAATTTGATGAATCACTACGTTTCGGTTTAAATTATAATACTCATTTAACACCTTTTAGTTTGCATCTTTAAATTATTGGTTTATTGCATAATTTTGTGCTAATATCATAAACATCACAAGATGTCAATTTCAAGTTTAAGTTATAGTTGTTTATTTATTAAATTATAGTAACATGGTTTGTAATATCAAAAAAAAAATGTAATCGAAGCTTACAATAAAAGCTTAAAAGCCATTAATTAAAAACGAAATATTCATAGCTATGAAAAGTGGTAATTTATTTAATATTTTTATTAAGAATTGATCGAATTATCTTCAATATAGTGGTTGCTTTGATGCCGCTTCAATGTTGAATCTAAATGCTCGACTTTGTTGCATTCATAATTTTTTTTCTAACCTATCCTTGCTTAAATCGGATTTGCATTGTATCGAGCAGATTATTGTTAACTGTACAATAGTACGTAATTGAAACGACAAATTCCATTAGCAAATCCCTGGATAAATTGATCAACTTCTGTTATCATATTTATTTAAATTGTTAGTTTTATATTCATGGTAAAATGTAAATATTTCGTTAATGAGAAAATATTTATGATGCAATCAATCGTTTTAGTATGAAGATTTTTGTGTCGATTTGACCAACCAACAAAGTTTAATTATGATTTTTATCACTGGTGGGTTTTATTTAATTTGCATGTTGATTTAAAGTTGCTGATGGTAATAATGTATTAAACAGTGCCAGAATAGCTTTTGACTCACGCGATGAATTGAATTTTTTTTTAATTTTATGATTGATACAGTTAACACAGTGCAATATGTTTAGATTAGTTATACACCGTATGTATATTAGAGTTTCTGTACAATATAAATGTTATAGTTCCTACTATACTGAAATTTATTTTCACTATTTATTTATAGACGCGAACATTCATAATATAGTATACATGTATTGCAGCTTCTTCTAATATGAGTGAATTATTTATAACGTATGTAATTTTCGACAAATAGTGCGAATTCAATTACTGTATACGTGACAGTTTATTGCGTGTTTGTGGTGACTGTGTAAACTACTGAGTACACTGTATTTGTAACTGTAATTTGAAACTTGTGCAGTAAACTCATGCATTTTATAAGCTATCTTGTATGTATAATGTTCTCAATACACAGTAGTATGGGCATTTAGCTAACAGTTTGTGACATAACCAAAATACGAAAGCGAAAATAACACCATTACGCTTGCATTTATAATAAGTATCAAAATACTGTTAGGAACACCCGTTGGTTTAGTGTACATATACAGTAAATGGGGGCTGAATGACGTGAGGAGTTCCATTCGGTAACTATAGTGAAATGCAGTTTACTTCTTAAAGCAAACACATTTTTATTTGTGAAATGTTAAATGATATTGAGAAGCTCGTGATTTGCAGTAAACGTTAAAATGCGTGGTTTTACAAGTGTAGCACTACAATATTCAATTTAACACATTTACTATAGCTGCATAGGTATTTAAATTGTGACGTGATTCGTGACAGTTTTCTAATGGTATTGAATGTTAGAAGTTTGCAACTATAATGAAGTTATTTGAAATGATTAGAATTTATATTCGTGATCGACCTACCGATAAATTAAAACGCTTTTTTTTAATAGAATGCTCAATGAAGAAAATGATTGTTTGACAAAACAGCTAATCATCTATTATATCTAATGTAGTATATTGCACAAGTATGTGAATTGTATAGTGGACCCAACAAAAGGCTATTGAGTTTTTTTTTCTTCTTCTTTTGGCAAGCGAATAAAATAGCAGCTATCATGTTCTCAATGGAAATTTAGGCTGAACTTGAAGAAAGTACTATAGGGTTTTATAATGTTCAGATATATCTCTACGCATATAAAGTTATACATCTTTTATGCAGTAAAAGTAAAAACGAGCATTTTCGAGGTCGTGAATATCATATGAGCCAGCCTTACTTTACATTCCGTTTACTATATAGATTGGAAGTGTCATTAACAAACCTAGAAGTTCATATTGGTAACAGCAATTTTATATTTAGAAATCTCAATTGACTAAGTAATGTACTGTACAAGCTAATTTTAATAGTGCAATATGTTTACATTATAGTTGAGATTTTTTTTGACAAAGAAACGGGGTGAATTTTTTAGAAAAGACATGCATGCAAATCTAAATTAAATTTTTTTATTGTTTTGCTTATAAAAATCGAGACAAGCTGCAACTATTGATTTTTTTCTTCTGCTTTTACAGTCGTGGTTTTTTTTTATTTTTCTTTTTTGGTTTTTCGTTGCAGACTTGCAGTTAATTTGATCGTGGTAAATAATTCCTTAGGGGTGAGAAAATAATGTATTACTTAGCAGGCGATCGATTACTACTCGTATAATATTAACTGAATATGCATATTAGAGATGTTGTCAATACATGGAAGACTTTGGGCGCATTACTTGACTATTAGCGATAAATATTTTATTAGCTTGGCGGACTTGTAATTGAATGTTAAGCTTAACTGGCGCAGAAAAATATCATTATTTGATGTTGCTATGGTTAAATATTAAACATTCCAATACAACTAATATTAATGCAAGTTTTTTAAGAGATTTTATGGATAAATATTATGATTTAAACATAAAGCTAAAAGTATATTTAGTGCAGAAACTGTACTAATTTACAATTTACGATCCTATGTAACAACGCCATGAAGTAGTTGATGTGTTTTTCTAGTATCGCAAGCCAGTTGAGGAACTACAGTACAATACTTTTGAAATATGTGGGCAACTCCGAAAGCTTCCACGTTCAAATATTTAACTAGAAGATGATTGCAACGTTTGCCGCTTGCATTGACGGGAATTGTGCACTGGAATTAAAAGTAAATTCTCGCGACAAGTGACGATGTTTAGGTCATAATGTTATACGGTATACCAGTTATGTACATATGCGATAAATGAGATGAGAACTAGAGACTTTGCTTACTCTTCAACATTATAGTCACACGTGTGCGGCAAATTTGTTCCTGGAAAAAATCTTTTCTGGTGTGTTGGCAAAATTGAAGTCTATGTATTTCCTTGCTAGCAATTCTGAATTTTAGATTTGGTTTTAACATCGAGGCTATGTTGAAAATTGTAGAAAATACATGGGCATGGAGCTAATATAGATTACTAAGTTTCGAATGCCAATTTTTATGGCTACTAAAGTTTAGTTTTAATATCGTATTTACAGTATATTTTGGTGTTTTATTTAACTGCAAATAATGTTCATATTAGCTGAGTTTTTATTGTCTGTTATTGGGATATACATTATTATGTTGGATAGTCGAATGTGACTCTTTGTATTCTTGTCTGAAATTGAGCGTAAATGCCAATTGTAGCAAGTTTGCAGAAGATTTTTTTGGCACTCGCTTTTGAGTTTTACTACTGAATATGACATTGAGTTTGAGGCCATCCCTTGGGGTGGTACGTTATTTAATGCTTTTATATATCACTGTATAGTATTATATGAATGTTAAAGAATACATCTAGTCTGAAACTCGAAAATTGAAATGCGAAAAATTGAAAGGTAGTCTGTCTTTTGTTTTCTTTGGAATGTTTGTTTCAGCTTTTTAATCTTAGCTGAATTATTGAATTTGCATAATTACAAATGCGTTGCTACGATTTGCTACTAGCTTCTAGCTGCCATTATGGCATTTTTAACTTTGAATATCTGCATAATATTTACATTTAAAATAATGAGAAATCTTTGTTAATGGAAATTCCCAGGGGTTGTTGATATAATAAGAGATGTTTTTTTAAGACTTCATTTAGACATGTAATTTGAAATAATTGGACTAAAAGATATTACCCAGTTGGTTTCTTTTGATCAGTAGCATTTTTGTTGGCAATATTTATTTATAATTGTACAATATGATGGTGCCGTGCCTTGCTATGCTAGTCATTGAAATTTTCTCTTTCTTAGTACAATTGTACTCAAATAGATCAAAATCTATGTTTAAATTTGATCAAATCAGTACACAAATACATTGATTGCATATTTTATTTATTTCTAACTCACTTTAAAATTTACTGTATATTAAATTACAACTTTACCATACGATAAAATCGTATAATTCTATTTCTGAAGATGTCAAAAAGTACTTATTGAGAAAGTACATGTAGATCGATTTTATTTCTAGATGGTGACATCAAAAGATTTTTTTTACGTATTTTCTATACAGTTCACCGTATATTAAGAAATTAAGAACCTTGAGGAGTCGAATAATGAAATAAAGTTTATAGTTTAGTATAAGAATTAAAAAAAAAACGTTTTTATCTATGCTACTTCTCAAGAGTCGAAATTGGATTCAGCATTATGCTTTCATAGCTACATATTCGATCCATTCATTTTCATTAGAAAGTCATCTAATTTGTCAGACGTAGTTACTCAGCATAATTCTAAATTACCGTCATAGTCATGCTGATAAATTGTCTTCAGTTTGATGTCTAATACTTTAGTATAAACCGGCATACGTTGCTGTGACTTTAGCCTTTTTGGCATAAAAAAGCTATGAGCAAAGTAATGGTTGTCTACAAGTGGGAAAACGTCTACAGTGCAGTAGTAGATCTTACAGAATCTACCACAAATCCTTTGTTATAATGCTAAAGCTTTAAATAAAAAAGTCCATGTCAAGTAAGTTAGACTTTGGATTTGTTTGTGCTTTTTCATGAAGCTGTATTTTGCGCTAGTTTGGACATGGTACTGTAAGTGATGACTTTGCACTGGCTATAAGAAACTAAGGATTATATAGGATTTAACTGTCTACTGTATCTCGATAAAGAATTAACATTTGTCCAAAAATAAATATTGCAGTGTAATAGTTTCCATGAAACTGTGTTAATACATATCGATTGAATCCGCAAGCTAACTGTAATGCTAACTATGGCATTTTAGATAGGATGTTGTACGCCTTTGGCAAACCTATATGAATTAGCCGTGTGGGAATTACCTTAGGAAAGTATGCATGGTTTTGTTGATGGCACTACCGTTTAGTTTACGTTTCATAAGAGACATTTTATTATACGCAGAAACCTGCAATTTGTATAAGCTTATACACAAAGTCATAAGTCAAGTAGTTTACAGTTTAGCGCTTAATCTAAATTTTATGTCGCTTTAAGCTATATCACGAATAAATCAGCCTGGGAAGTTTGTAATATTTTAGTTTTAAGATTGTTGCAAATTGCTATAGGCTGTGCAATTCAGATAAACTGTGTTTCAGTGGCGTTTTATTACATTGAAAGTTTTCGTTGATTTGATTTATTTTCAAGCTTCGTCGTATTGATTTCATATCATTATCATCTATCTTGGCGATTCTAACGGCAGAATTTACAAGTATTTTCTTTTTCTGCCTCACGCAATTTTTGCTTACATTTGATTTTTCTCACTGTGTTAACTGCGATTTTACATAAGGCGTTGAAATATTTTGGTTTCACACGTCATCTTTGGCAATGAGTTTTATTATGAAACTAATTGAACGTAATAACTATTAGGTAAAATATATGTGTCACTTTTATATCATTAATGCGTGTTGATGAGAATTTGGAGCAACAATAAATAAGTTATGCACGCTATATGGCTAAACGGCACTTGGCATTTTCACCAACTTTCACTTTCTTGAAATATTGTTATTTTATTATTATTTATTTACGCCGGTTTCTTCAGCAGAAAGTCAAACGCAAAAAGAAACTTACATTCATACTAAATCAAACGCATTAATATTCAATTTGCGTAATTCACTATCAAAGTAACCACATCTGAATTTGTTCTTACAAAATAAGCTTTAGTTTAGAGTGGTTTTTAGAATCGTATGTTAGTTTGACATGAAGAGTTATCATACATATGATATTAGTACGTCATCAAATTATCGATTTCATGCTTAAAAAATATATTTTAAGATTATAATTTCTGCTTTTTAAAGCTCAATTTTATGTGATCGATATTTTTTTTATGTTTAGTAAGAATGAGAAATTTTAATAAGTTGTAATTTTAATTTTTATATCTATTTTATAATTTTTATACAGTTTTATTGGACTTTGTTTTGTTAAGTTTGACATTCTCATCACACAGCATTGACATTCAGCAACTGATGTCATCAACTATTTCTTTTTGAGTTGTCAAATTCGATATTCCAATAATAAGCATCTTAATAATTTTATTAATTGATTTAATACTTTATAGGCATTGTCAGTTATGATTTATTGTTGTAACGTTTCCTCGGAAATTATTATTGCTAATTGCAATTTTCTTACAATGCTGAAGCTGACGGCATTCATTAAAACAGCAAGTCCACAATAATTCTGTCACATGAATGTCGTTCACACATACTCTGCTTTTTAATTAGTAAGTAGTAAGTAATATATATCTCTACCAGCAGTAGTGTAGATAGGGACCATATTACAGTATACTTCATGCCACCCGCATGTGTAAGATACCGCTCTTGATATTCTCTCAAACAGCGTTGGCAGGTGATGAATTGTACTATACCAGTCAAGCTTAATAAGACGTGTATTTGACGCTAACAATATACCGTTCCTTCTGTTGACACTTCATACATATTTCGCAGAGAATTACCGGAAGCACTAATTAATCATAGACTTCATCTACATATTGTGGCAACTATAATTTCACATCTATTTTTCAATATAGTAAATTGATAAGTGACTTAAACTATCTATTCTTAACGCCATACGTGCACGCTATAACTTGCTGTGTCAATTAATTATTTCTAGTACGGAGCGTAGAATTTTTATGCCTGCATATCGCAACCTTAATATATATTACTTTTGACTGATTAGCAAACGTGTTTTAGCATAACAAATTAATGTATGAACACGTCACATGTCTTAAAAATACAACTTTTGAGGATTAAAGAAAACAATTGATTAAATGCCACTTGGTTGTACCAAGGCCAAAAATTTTAGACGATCCATACTATTCATTTTTCATCTTGAATAATTGTTGTTTAAAAATCACAGAATATCATTATTTACAATTATTATTGTTATTAACAATATTTCAGCATTACTACTCTATAGAGATGACGTTAATATAGAAAATAATTGCAATAGTTTTTTTTATGGTATTAAATTGAACAGGCAAGTCAGTTTATGCTACACAGTCGAATATAATTGGAAATGATTAACGAGGCTGAAACACTGCGAATTAACTTTATTGCGTGATATTAATTTCCTCGAAATATGGAAACATAAAATAGTAAATAATGACATTGTTGATTTACAGCAGTGGCCGACATTTAGGCGTTATCACGGCATTAAATTTTTTATAAGCAAAAAAACAAACAAATTAACCATAAAGTTGAAGTTCGTGTGGTTTAAATTAATTTATAATTGAAATGAAATTGTTTCGTTTCTATGTGATTTATAACATTAGCCAATAGAGAATTTAAGAAGCTGCAATGGAAGTTTGAGTAATCAGTTTTGTATTTGTTTTATTAAAACGTAAATGTTTGGTTGTAAATCGTATTATTTACAACAATTTACTAACAAAACAATTTAGATCGTTTTATTTAGGGATTAATTATTATCACATTTCGGCAATATAATTGGTTATTGGAAGTGATGCACTTTTATTTGTATGTTCCGTTTTTCTGCCATTGTATTAATGAGTAGTGGTATATTGATGGCTCATATATTGCTGAAAGCGAGGAAACATGCTGCAGCTGAGATTTATCTTAAATCAGGAAATTAAACTGACTTATAGACGGCATTGGATTTCTGGAATGTAATGATAGCTAAACACATTGCGCGCATCTACGCTACATTTACTCTGAGTTGACATACTGTTAACGCGTATCGTTAAATGTAACGATGACGAAATCACTTTCATAAACTTAATTTTTAACTTTTTACGGATAAACTTGTAGTTTATAATGTCAAGTTGCTTGTGTGATGGGTTGAACTGTTTTAGATCGTGGCAGTTACACATTCAATAATTGAATAATACAGCATATTTACCAAATTTCAACATGCAACCGAACCAGTCAACAAATTCATTGTATAGTATGTAATTTTGAGAGTTGTTATCAGTAACAAACACTTTCTCAAACACATTTTCCATATTTTTAATTTGATTTCTTATTTTGAATGTGTTTTAGATCCCATCGAATATTTTGATTGCAAAACATTTATGAATTTAAATTCTTTTAAAATTTTTTAACATAAACGTTTGAGTTAAAATAAACTAAGCAATTCCGTCAATCAGTATACAATTACAATAAAAGATGTATTTACTATAGGAATATAAACGAAGTTCAACAACTACTTATACTGGAAACAGCCATTCAGTTTTTTATTCATAAATAAGTTATAATAACAATTTTACTATTTGTTGAAAACCTAAAAAACAAAAGCTACAGTACTACTTTATAACATCCATTTAAATAATTTAGCATCATGTATTTTTGAACTATTAGGTCTTGTAAATAATTTTACTATTCCATAATATTTTAAAAAGTATTTTGTTTTGTTTTGTTTTTAAAGCCTTGGCAAATGCAACATAATTTATGTGGTACAGTACTTGATATCTGAATTATAATGATAAATTATCAAGGAAAATCAAAATATGAATGTACGAGTGAACATTGGCATACTTCAATACATACAATAAGTTGAACAAAATCGTCTTAAAATTATGTGTAATCTTCCAAGTCTTCACTATGTTTGTTAAGTGGTTAAAGTAATTATCGTAGTCATTAGAGGGGGAGTGGCGTTTTAGAATTAGAACGACTTCCTAATTATACACTTTACTAACTACGGTAATAGACAACCACTATACATTAATATAATAACCGATAGATAAGTCACCACTCATTAAATTGCTTTAGATCAATTACAAAGTTACTAATGAAAATCGATGGCGATTTACACGATAATTTTTGCAGGTGCTGGCTGGCAATTGATGCTTGCGGTTTAGTTAGTAGATTACTTTAACATAATTATAACCGAGGCATGCCTTATAGCTAATAATTTACAAACTATTTGATATTAACTGATGATTTTTAAGAGAGTTTTTGGTGATTTTCTCTAATTGACATCCATGGCACATACTTCAAATACCTCACTGACCACAGGTTATTTTAAAGAATTTTAATAGGCGTTTTGGTACCTTTACGACGTGCTCAATTTTAACGATTTACTAAAAGCTAAAAGCTATGATACTAAAAGCTATGATACTAAAAGCTATGATACATGTATTGTGTTGTTGAGTGTAAATTGTGTTAAAGAAGAGTAGATGGTTGAGGTATTCATCAATTGACCATTTTATCTTGATGTTTAACTGTTTAACGATTATTTTGTGTACAGTACCATGAGAAATAAATGCAACACACGCAACATTGAAATGAGCAGAGAGTGCCCTATGAAGTTTATTTGTTTTACAGCAAAATTAACATTTTAACTAATGTCATTTAGACACCGGTACTTAAATCTTAACTCCTGGTCATTTATAATAATGATGTTCATAACATACGGCAACTGCCATGTTTTTCTTGACCTATTTTACAGTGCATTGTGCTTATTTACTAAATAATTTTGTTCATTATGATGTCTACAAGTATTGTCTAGTGCTGAAGTTGTAATAATATATCCATAATGTATCTATTTACACACATTGATTGTGGATTGTAGACTTATTTAAATAAGTGCGTGTCACATCTACTGTATAGTCTGTCAGTCTCAAGTGTCGGCATACAGCATTATTATTTATAGTTATTTTTACGATTAGAAGTCGATATGTTTATTTAGTTGCATGTACAATATGAAAAATACCCGCCGCTATTATTTTGAAGAAGAAGAGAAAAAAAAATTACTAATGAAAACAAATAAAAGTTTATTTACGTTCTGGAGCCGTACTATCTTATTAGTAATGCAGCATTTGAAAGGATTATGTATTAATTTTAATACAGTATGTAAATAGATTCAGTAACATTTATTCGGAAGAAAATGAATAATCAATAAAATGCTTTTTATTATTTTACCATGGGTTTTATCTTTGGTAGTTGTTAATATACAGTGCAGAAACGCTATGCAGCTAAAGTTATGATGTTCAAAACTCTTACTTTTATTGTTTATTCCTCCATATCTGTGTAAAGTTAAAAATACATATACGATAACAGCTGTCAGAAATAACTCCAAATGGTTTCTACTTGAAATCATTTTATCCAAATAACCCTGCTAAGCTAAATAAGGAATTCAGTGTCACTGAATATACCATATACTTAGCTGAAAATCAAATTTTTTATTGAATAAAAATTAACCTCATATATGCAATAGCCAATAATAATAGCGAAGAATAGTTTTAAATTACACTAGTTTTATATAGTACATTTACTCTAATTTGTCAGACAGATAACATACTAAAAAAATTGGTTAAAATTGTTCAAATATCAGCTTATAAAAATACATTAATAACTATTTAATACTGCATATCGACTTAATTTTAATAGGCTTTATTACATTTAATTCTGAAATCGAAAATCATAATCATAGTTTATTACATTTAATTTGGCGTTTCAACGTTATATGAAGATAAATTTTGCGCTATGAAAACGCCGGAAATGTGCAATAATTTAAGATGCATCGCCGCATTAATGAATAGCTACGCTGATTATAAAATGAAACAGCAACAGTGAATATATTATACCGAATGTTTCTGCTATAAGCATCGCTGATTTCTGTTCCAGGAATTAATATTACAATAGCATATCGTAATGTATCTAAGAATCTTGCTAAGTAATAGTCTCACGTGATTTCTGCTTATGCGGCAAATTTCTTTTTCTTGAATTTTAATGGTCCAATTTTAATTTTGAAGAAAAAAAAACATATACATGCAAAATTCAAACTGGTTAGTTTATTTTTCATGGCGTTGCCTGTATGAACGCTTCTTTATAAGATGTTTCCAAGCACCTAAATCGATATACACTGTAACTACTCGTTGGTATGGCCTCCAACATAACATAACTTTCAACTAACTTAATATTAGAAAAAATGAATTGGATTTCTTGGCGGAATAACACATCAGCTGCACCACGTTCTGCATATTGCATGCGATAGTGTAATATTTCAAAGAAAAGTTTTTAATTTTTTTTATATAAAAATATACAGCATTTTATTTTTCTTAGCTTGGCTGTAAATTTACTTCAACAGTTTGTTTTCATAATTTGACTATAAAATTAACTTTTAAGAAAATTTTACATCAAATAAGCGTTATTTGAATTATTCAGATTAATAAATATCAATATAAAATTTTAATAATTACTGATAATGAAATTAATCAAATAAATGAAAAATTAATACTGTATCCGTTAATTACAGTAGCATTTTTAATCGTGTGTTAGTTTGAGAATTGATTATGATTTATACCTGAAAGATAAGTGAATTTGATCGAAACCAATATTTGTTTATTTTAACACACTTTTCAAATTAATAATCGGTAAAAGAGTTAACTTACTTTCGCATTACAATACTGTCATTAAAACTATTTTAGAAGTTGTCGATTGCCCTTAAGTTAATTTAATATGTAAATATCGTTTGTTGACTTCTATGGTACAATTGTTACTGTACAAATCCATATACTGTACATTTAGCTTAACTGTTTATATGCAAATAGCTACGATATAGATAATATTAGTTAATAGTTATAGATAGAATTTTAAAATTGTTAACGACTTAAATGATCAGATATCGACATTTGTGTGTATAGATATATTAGGAAAATAAAACCAAGACAAATCGTTTATAAGTTAGTTAAAAGGAAATTTAGCCTCTAACAAAGACAAATTCATTATAATGATTCCAACGATTTTCTTCTGAATCCATCCCTGGCTTCAATTCGGTCCCACCCCCGCAACTGGTTCCTGAAGCGCAGGCAGCTACGCATTTGAAACCGGCTTCCTGAAGCATGTCAAAACCCTGCTCCAGGAATGTATGTTTTAGGAAGTAACGTGTGGTATAGCGATCTTCAGAGCCTCGGTCAGGGTCACGGCTCTCGTTGAGTGTGTCGCCGAATACTTCACGACATAACGTGACCCGGCCGCAAATAAGAATTCGGGACATTTTACGAAATTTAACATCAGCCAAGCCATCACGACCAAATGCAAAAGAACCTCGATAGCCGACAGTTATACAGCCAGGCTTACCGATACCAGGACTCAGAGGTGATGAGACTGGACGAAGTTGTCCACCAAAACCAGCCACTAAAGAGTTAGTAGAGTTGAGACACTGCATCATGTCCGGTAATCGGAAGTAATCAGCTTCCAAACGTAATCGATCACGTTCATGAAAATTTTCCGGTAGCACCAATTTTGAATTTCGAAGATAGTCAAGAATGTAACGAAATAGGACACCGTCTCTGTCTATAAAATATTTGCCTTTAGAGTCCCGAATCAAAGGTGTTTTGCAACGTCCAGTAAACATTTCACCTAATAATGAGTCTGGCTCTTTGGTGAGAGTAGCGAGTGAAGTAGTATAAAAAACTCCACCGACATTAAGTTCAACGATAAGTGGAAAAGTTTCACACTGACTCACCGTTCCAGTTCCAGTACTGGCACCATTAGGAGTCCCACTGCTCATTTTGGCAAATTTAAGTTAAATGTCACGAAAATTGTTTAACGTATTCGAGTTAATTTTCGTTATGTGCAGTTAATACCGTCGTTTATAGACGGCCAATTCAAGTCCTTAGAGACAAGCGTTATTCATTTACTTTATGAGTTTTTTTTTTTTATATAATTATATAAAATTATGTTAATAACGTCATCAACGAAATTAGTATTTTAACGTGAAGGTAGCTAATAATGAAATTGCTGGATAAAATAATAAGTACAAAAAAAAATGCTTACGGATGAGTAAGGTCGTTTGTGGCAAGGACTATCGAAATACAATAATTATTTCACCACTTTAAGTTCAAACATAAGCACCAAACCAACAGATGTACGCGTTTAGTACTTTTAATTGTATTTGCTTCTAAAACACAAAAACGACTGAGCTGCAGAATAATGTTCACAATCACTTTTTAACATACAGTATATACGGTAGTCGATTTACAAGAAGAATTGGTCGTTTATCTAGTTTTATTCTAGATATCGAGAATTCAAGTACTGCGTTAAGAATGTGTTGAATTTATATAGTGGTACATTTGGCCGATCGAACGTGGCTAATGGTCCATCATCGAATGTAGCAAATGGAGCTTTGATTGATATATACGTTTACTGGCAAGCAACTGTGCACTTATAGTCAGTGTGCATGTCACCCGCATGTCCATATCTGTATACTATTATGTATATATTCGCACTGTAGCACACGCTCAACTATTCACGCCTACAATGCAGTTTTTGCTTTGAGTTAATAGTTGCTGATATTTTCAGTCCATGAACACACATCAGCTCTGGCCAATGTGGCTGAGCCAACTAGCGAAATGTTCCATCTGTATTTCAACGTGGATATATCTATTCGAGAGCAGTGGGTTTTAGTTGCAGAAATGGTAGCGACTAGGAGGAGTTCATTTTAGCAATACCATTTTGCAATAGCAGGCCGACTTCTAATATTCTTGAGTGTGGTATAACTGAGCAGCAGCCGGTTTCCATATAGGTTTTTCTCAGCTGCTGTTTGTTACACCTGCGATCGATCCAACAGTAACACTGTTGCATGTACCATCACATTTTATTTTGTATATCTTTAAAAAGCAGATATTGTACCATGTAAAAAGCATGCATGCTTGAGTATCGTAAAACTAACACTTAGACGATATAACTCAATGTCTGTGCAATGTTTTTTTTTCAAAGGATGATTTTAAATCTGTTAGTTTAGTTATACTGTAGTTGGGTGTTACAATATACTGTATAGCGGATGACTATTGTAGGTGTATGTGGAAGGATAGCAAAACATTAATTTAATTTTTATTAATCTGTATCGGCTGAGAGATGCACTTGAAAGACATAACGTATTGAAAACGAATAAAGTGCCATCTGCACTTTATTCGCTTATTTTTGGAAAAAGTGGGAGTGAAGTATTTACAGCACTTTGGGTTAAAGTTGTTTTTTAAGCTAGGATTCTAAATATTGATACTCAACGATCATACTGTACTTGAGTTTGCTAATAGTTTAGCTGCAACTTTAAACTGAGTTCGATTGTTGTGCTTAAAACCATTTTAAAATAAACAATACTACTGCTACTTATAACTACCATCCAATAGCAATACGTTTCTAAATGATTAAATGCGATCGTTAACTTTTATATTTAAATATTTATACTCTATAACTAACCATAAATTAATTTCTATAAAACCTTTTAAGTAAATAAGAAGTTTAACTAAATTGCTTTTTGTACAAGTACATGTAAGGAGATACCTTAGTGAAGCATATCACATACAGTAATTGCTGGTTTAGAAAAACTACATTATACTGTACCTAAACATTATATCCAATTATTTTAATCACGTTTTTCTTGTAAGGCTAACGTTACACGTTAAACATGAAACATTATATTTTTGATCATTTTTATCAAAACTTTATTCTTTATTTTGATCCTTTTCTTCGTCTTTATTTGCAGAATCAACTTCGCCTTCATCTTCACTAGCAGTATTTTCGTCACTTTCATCGTCATCTTCCTCATCATCATCGTTGGAATCTTCATCATCTTCTTCATCATCATCATCATCATTAGCACCTACAACACCAAATTTATTAATTTTCCAATATTTTCTATAGATGAAAGTACCCCATTGATAGCTTTGTGCTCCTCCTCCTGATGCTCCATAATCATCATCGTAATCATCGTCGTCGTCATCATACTGACTCACTCCTTGTCTTCCATATTCATGTCTTCTGGCTACATTCCCAGATGCATCGTTTTTAATTTTTTTATATAACTAACAGAAAAATAAAGCAAATTTTGCGTAACTTACCAGACATAGCTAAATCTTTAGTTTGTTGAGTTTCATGACCACATTTAGGGCAAGGAATCAGTTGATTTTTATCATATTTAAAACCTTTTCTTCTAATATGATCTTCACAGTAACAAATCTGGCATAATTACAAGATTAATTATTATTAGACCATTAGTAATGTTAAAATTACAATAATTTTACTTTGCATCTTAGACATGAATACTGGCCAAGTTTGTTACAAGATAAACCTTTAAATTTAAAAATTGATTAAGAATAACATTTACATTTCAAGCATTCAATAATTTTGTATTCTTGTACTATTCACGTTAATAGTTACATTTATAGCTTTCCGATTCTAGAACTTGACAGCTTGCTTGATGCTCAAACTGGTCGTCTTCACACAAATAATTATTACAGAATGAACAGGTGAATACTCGCCCTCCATGATCATACACTCCTCTCTGGCACTCGATACACACAGCATTTTGAAGACCACAAGTGCAAGCATGAGTCGTTAAACATTTTTTTCCGTGACAGACCCATGCTTCACAAAAATCACATATAGCACCCTTTAAAATAGGAAAATAATTAAGTAAAATTGTGATGGTAGAAATTACTATAAAACCATCCTAAAATTTTCATACCACCATCGCCATTCCAGTTGTGTATACTCCTCCATGCTTTATGACACAGTCTCCAGATTTCATCATGCACTTAGTTTTGCCTGTAAAGTTTATTCACTTCATTAACACTAATAGTAAAATTACAAGGCAGAAAGATCAATTACCACACTGCCCACACATCGGTAATCGCTGCACCGAAGAACAGAAATAACAGAATGCTCTGTTTTTTTGTTTTCTAAATCAATGTTTATTTGATAACACTTAATTAATTGATCTTACAATTGCAATCTTATGTACCATCTTACCTTTTGCACTTATCACACTCCTACAAATGTAAAATAATAAAAGTTAAAAACAATAATTGCAGTATTAGAAATTAATCTTAATCAAGCTGACCATGATAGCATTGCAAGGAATGTCTGCCAGAGATTTTTCTGTTGATCGAATCCCTTTTTGCCTTAATCTTTGTTTTTCAGCCTTTTTACGTTGACCAGTCTTCTTTTTCGGCATTTTGTAAAATTAAAATGTACTATTAAATTGTATAATATTTCTCAGCAAGACAGCAACAGTTCTGACACTGAAAATGTGTTTAACTTCTCAAATGAATTATCCTTATCAGCTGCAGCTTGTAGGCTATGCGCATGTGTGTGGTACTACTGTAGTGTGAATTGCCGCTAGGTTGCAGTCTGATTCCTGCCGCTCTTGAGAAAGAAAACGCGGCTAATCTGGTTGTCATATTCAAATCAACTGAAAATAAATAAAACATTAAATCAAACATGGACGTCGAAGAAACTAAACCACATAATGAAGAAGAGATGAATCAAGAAAAATCATATATAAAAGCCATAGACAGAAAAACAGTTCATAGGATTTGTTCAGGGCAGGTAGTATTGTCATTAGGTAACGCAGTGAAGGAACTTCTGGAAAACAGCTTAGATGCCAAAAGCACTTCTGTTGGTATGCGAAACATTTTGAATAATTATTATGGCAGTTAATTAACATGACTTTTTATTAGAAATTCGTTTAAAAGAGTACGGTACGCAGACAATTGAAGTTGTTGATAACGGAGTTGGAATTCAAAAGGTTGATTTTCCAGCTATAAGTAAGTTGCATTTAATTGAGAATAAATGTCATTTGATATGTCAACGTACAATATTAAGTTATTTTCTCTTTAAACATTAGCTATGAAACATTACACATCAAAACTGTCAAACTTTGAAGATCTTATGAGCGTTGGTACGTACGGATTTCGTGGAGAAGCACTTAGTTCTTTATGTGCACTTGGGTAATTTGACAACATATTTGTGCTTATTCGGCGATTTAGAAATAAAGTATTTTGAATGATTTAGTGATGTAACGGTAACTACTAGACATAAAGATATGGCTGTTGGCACCAAGTTAGAATTTGACCACGATGGTAGAATTATTAAGGAGTTAGTAGCACCAAGAAATGTTTGTAGTCGTATTTTACTTGATCATTTATGATTCAACTGAACTAAAATATGCTTCTGTAATAGATTGGTACTACTGTACTGATAAGAAATTTGTTTGCTTCTCTTCCTGTTCGTCATAAAGAGTTTATCAAAAACGTTAAGAAGGAGTTTTTTAAGATGCTACAATGCGTTTATGGTTACTGCTTGATCACCGATAATGTTAAAATAGTGTGCTCTAATCAAATTCAAAATAGGTATTTTAATTTAAAATTTGCATAATGAAAATTGAACTAACATAGTTTTTAATTAAGTAAAAACACTTTAATTTCGTCGGATTCAAACTCTGGTACGAAAGAAAAAATATCTAGCATTTTTGGAATCAAACAGGTACATTTATTTTTTAGCGCTATCTTTAACATTAATGTTTATCGGTTTTATTGTAGACTAGAAATCTGTTGGAAATATCTACATGTACACCATCTAATGAAATACTAGAAGAATACAATTTAAAAGATTGTGATATTAGAAGTTTCCAAGTGGAGTTAGTGCATATGTTCTTACATCACATTCTTGTATGGTGATATTTAAAGAACTTGTTAAAAATAATGTGTTAACAATTTTTAGCATTATTGGATTCGTATCTTCGAGTGTCCATGGATCAGGACGAAGTTCTGCAGATCGACAGTATTTTTTTGTAAACAAACGACCATGTGATCTACCTAAAGTAAACTATCTAATATTTTAGTTGAGGTTAGTAGGTGTTATTTCGTTTATATTCTCAGGTTGCCAAGCTAGTGAATTCATTGTATCACTTGTATAATCGCCATCAGTTTCCGTTTGTTATGTTGAACATTTCTTTAAATAAAGGTAAGCAATTATCAATTGAATGGTTTTTGATTTATCTTAAAATTGTTTTAAATTTTAGATTCGGTCGATATTAACGTAACGCCTAATAAGAGGTCTTTGTTTCTTGATAAAGAGAGAGTACTTTTAGCTGTTGTCAAAGTAAAACTTTGTATTCTAAACTTGTACATAATATTGCATTCAACTACTCTATTATTTTAGTCATCTTTGAAGATTTTATTTGATTCTGAATCGGGAATTATAGAGCGTTCAAATGCATCGATTCCAACTAGTAATGGTATTAGGACATATCGTAATTATTGATTATTGACTGAAGTTGAATTTGTTTTTGGTGTTAGATTCTTATAAAAGTAATATCTCAATATCTGATGATTTCGCAAACACAAGTGAAGTAAATGTCACCGTGTAAGTTTAATAATTATTTATATTGTGCATGGTTTCTGATTTGTAATTTTGTTATTAGAATTGAAGAATGTGAGAATAAGAGTGAAGTAAAGGTTTGTAATTTATTATCATTGTTGTGGTTGACTAAGCGTGTTGTGTAATTAATTTTTATAAATTTTTATTTAGATTATATCGCCTGTCGTTTCAGTGAAGAGGTAATATAACTTTAAATTATAGAAATTAAATTACTTCAATCTCAAATTTTATTTTAGAGAGTCGATCGAATTTAGTGGGATGTTGTCTGGCTTTAAGAGGAAACAGTCTATTTCAAATAATTTAACGAGTACACCATCTAAAAAACGTAATTTTTAAATTTTATGTTACGTTGTAACATGTACACTAACTATGACTTTCGGTTATAGCTCGGTCTTTGAAAGATTATTTTTACAAAATCGACACCTGTAAAGAACAATCTCCAAGATCGAGTAGCTGTAGTAAAGAAATACCAGCTTCAGTAGTATCGGTCATTAGAGTTTCAGCCTTTGAGACAGTTGCTTCTGAAGATTTACCAGGAAATCGTTACGAGTCTACGGAGGTTGATGATGTTGAGAGGAATCAAGATAAAAGTACATCTTTAGTTAAGAAAGATGATGTAAACCATTCATCAGTAATAGCAGAAAATATAAGTAATTTATCAGTAATATTAGAAGATGCAAACAATTCATCAGTAATAGCAGAAGATATAAGCAATTCATCGGTAATATTAGAAGATGTAAACAATTCATCAGTGATAATTGCTGAAAATGATTCTTCAATGAATTGTGAAAAGCGTATAATACCATTTTCAATGCAACTTTTAAAACAAAATTTTGAGAAAAGTAATTTCATTTACCGTAAACTTTTTATTTTAATTTACTGTTAATGTATTAATTGTGATTAGGGAATAGTAATTTAAATTCGTCTTCATTACGTTATCGAAAGTTTAAAGCAAAGATTGATCCATCCTCGAATGAACAAGCAGAAAATGAGCTGAAAAAAGAACTAACCAAAGAAATGTTTAAGATAATGAGAGTTATAGGACAGGTAAATATATTATAGAATTAATATATTTCTTATTAACGTATCCATGTTTGTTGCAGTTCAATCTGGGGTTTATAATTACTGAGTTAGATGGTGATCTATTTATTATTGATCAGCATGCAACCGATGAAAAATATAATTTTGAAGATTTGAAGAGAAACGTTGTTTTAAAGACGCAGAAACTAATTGTGTAAGTGTTCGATTATGTTAATTAAACGGGCGGTTTTGATTAATCGTTTTAATTTAAAAGTCCTAAACCTCTTAATCTTGGTGCTGCTAATGAAATTTTATTAAACGACAATTTGGATATTTTTTTCAAAAACGGATTTGTTATCTCAAATATGGAAGGTAATTTTAAGTTTATTATAAATTATGTCTTATAAATTTCTGTATTGTTGTTTATCGCATTTTTGTTTTAAACAGATAAAAGTAGTGGCTTTCAACAGCTTTGTTTAATGGGTGTTCCTGTTAGCAGAAACTGGGTTTTTGGTAAAGAAGATATTGAAGAAATGCTATTTATGATGAGTGACGGAGTTAGTACGGTAGTGTTACTTCATCTACTGAATTTTAATTATTAGTGTGAACAATATTTTGATTTTAGGGTGAAATGTATCGGCCATCACGTATTCAGCAAATGCTAGCATCTAGAGCGTGTCGGAAATCAGTCATGATAGGCACCGCATTAAATATATCAACGATGCAAAAGGTGTGTTTTATCACTTAATGCTTTATCAGTTCAAACATTATTTTTGACAAAAAAAATTTATTAGCTTGTTTTACATATGTCTGCCATGGATCAACCTTGGGTAAATAATACGATACTAAAAACGTTATTTAATTTGAGTGTAAAATGAAATTGTAATTTACTAGAATTGTCCTCATGGAAGACCAACAATTCGTCACTTAATTAATATCAAAAGCATAAAACAGTAAACGTCCAGAATTATTTGATTCCGACTATAGGGTACACACGAAAGAGTAACTTGCATAATACTAGTATTTTTGAGGTCGCGTTTAATGATGGAGATAAATTAGTTCACTTATTAGAAACCTTATTGATTATTACAGTATTATTTTTTAAAAAAAGAAATTGCAATGTAAATACTGTAATTTACGCGGCTTTTGAATCATGTAATGACTTAATGAAGGTTGTGGTTTCTGTGTGCAACCTATTTTAAAATGATAGATTTTTATAGCTTAATATCTTTTTAAAACATGCGAGAATTATTAAAGTGTTTATCAGCTAAAAAAAAACCAATAAATTTGTGATGATTTTTAAAATGAAAATTCCTGAGTTATGTAATTTTGCTCAGGGATGGCGCGTAAGTCGCTATAATGATAAAGGAAATAATGTAACAGGTTGTCCCGCCATGTTGGCAAAGAGCAGCGGGAATGTACAGCGTGGGGTTGCTCCTTTGCTCATAGGTAGTAAAACAGTAGAGGGGAAATTGACGTGTTGCTTTAAATGTCTTGAAAATTAGTGTTTTTATATTAAGGTTAGTAGTAATTATTTCAAGTTAGTAGTGACTGTGGTGTTAGATGCAACTTATCCGGTAGTTGGAATAAACTGTGACTTGTGTTTTAATCGTTTCTCAACTTTGAACAAAATTAACCATGGGGTTGCAACCGTTGGAATTTACGGACTGTTTGACAGATAGCCCATTCTTCCGCGAAAACTTGCACGCCCATGAAAAAGAATTGGAAAGGACTAGCCAGGCTATCAAAACTATGATTAGGGAACTGAAAGAAGTTATCAATGCCGCTAGAAGTAAGTGAAGTTTCGATTTAAATGAGATGTTGATAACATTTAGAGGAGGTCAAAAACAAGTTGTGGGCTAATTGCAAATGTTGGAATTTTGATCGACCCGGTGAATATTGTAGATCCACGTGATTCCAAGTTTGAAAACAAGTTTTTTAAGCATATGTCTTGAAGGCCAGTTGATATCCATACCGTATTAATACAATGTGGTGGCGGATCATACACAGGGTGCGGCTATATCTCTCATTTTACACGATTATTCATCTTAATTAGCTGCAATTTACAGTAGATAATAACTTAGATGTTACAAAATAATGTCGCACAAGGTCTTTAGGATACTATTAAGATGTGTTGTAACTACAGTATATCGTTCAGTATAATAAGGAAAATAATTGATAGAAGTTATAACCAAACGTTTTTATTGGTATGTTTGTATTTGTGAAGTGTTGCATTGTTGAAAACATACGGATATGTTTGTCATATCAGCAGTACAGCTCAACAAAAATAGTTTTAAAATTTTCGATAACGGTTTGTTATTGTTTAACTTAACAGTAATCATATGTGCAAAAGCTGTGCCGTTCTGTATATTTTATTACAAGTGAAAATTGGAGGAAAAAACGTTTTTGGTGTTCAAGCTAGTTGACTGACGGTAGTCTGTTTAGAATAATTTTTAGTTTTGTTTATACATATGCTTTCTTCAGAATGGTTTAAAATACCATCCGAAACTATCTCGTTATTATGAGGGAGGGGGCATTACCCCGTTCATCTAATGGAAGTATTGAAGAAAGAGATGTAAAGTGCTTCTGGCAAACAAGATTTGGCCAATGTTACGTTAACATCATCGTTATGTTGTTTATAATCGATTACTATTACTAACATTGGCAGTTTTTATGCTATAGTGAATTTAAATTTCAATCGAGCGACGTTTTAACGTTTTTTGAAGAATCAACAATTATTATTAACTTGAAAAAAAAAGTTTTAGTACATCTTAAAATTGAAGGATATGTGAAAGGCTCGTTGCCAGTAAACACAAACTTTTAGGACATTATGAAGAAATGACATCATGTCGGTTGATAATTACTTCAAATACTGTGTGACAGGACTGAGGTATATTATGGTGTAATGGGAAAATTATTTCGATGCGTGCTTACAGGTTTCAAGTCAAGGTGAAGGCCGTGCTCCTGTACATATTGAATTATTGAGACGCCTCAGTAAATAAATACATAACTTGATAAATAGCCGCAAATTAAAATTACTAGGACAATCAAAAAAAAAAACTCGTAATTAATAGAATATAGATAGTTGTACGCATGTCGCTTCATCACAAGTAACAAAATGTTTAGAGTATATACAGTGTGTTAATTTAGGTAAGCAAGATACCGTATCGTCGATATCAAGAAATTCTAGGTTAGATTTCCATTTACAATGCATTTTTTTCATTGCATATTTTGATAACAGATATGGGAGAAAAACTTTTATTTTTTATTATCGTTTTTGTAATCTTTTCTTTCATTTTGGAATTTTAAACTTAAAATTCGTAGTACAGGTTTTGCATTTCTAAAATATCGATAATATCAGTGAATTGTATTGTGAGAAAGTTGAGTTGGACATTTTTTTTAGTTTATGACGATGAACATAAATAAGGGAAGGAGGAAGAATATACCGTTATTCGTAAATGGAATATAAATAAAACATGTTTTCTATGATTGTATCAATACTGTATATATGCTACATTGTCAGTTGGTGTAGGAACATGTTGCACATTGTAGTGGATAGTGTGGAGCTATTGTAAGTTTATAGGACTAGTTAGAAGCAAATGTATAATATGCCGAGTAATTGAAAGATTAAGGTTGACTAATTACAGCCAATAGAGTATTATCTTACTGTAAAAATAATGACAACAGTGTAACATCAAGTGTCAATTGTATGATAATGGCAACCGAACTTCAAATAATATGTTATTGAATTTTGTATTAACCTAATAGGCATGGATGCGTAAATTCTGAATGTAGAATTATGATTTATAGTTTTATAAATACCGACGAATTGTATTGGTTAATAGTTATTTATCAGAAAGAATTTCTCCTTGAAAATCTATTTAAAGGACGATGTGCAACGTAGAAAAAACTTTTGTATTCTTAACAACCAACTCTTCAACAACATTTTATTGTTGAGAAGTTTATATTTTTATTTCAAAAAATAGATTTATACTTTTGTTGTACATTAATTTTATCGTGTACATTTTATTTTGAGAAATGTTTTGAAATCTTTCTTATTTAGGTTACCTTTTTAACAAAGGCTTGTTTTTTTTTGTTTTAAATGTACGATAACTATACAGTATATTCACAAGATGGCACTTCCTAAACTTTAGGTACATGTTTTAATAGTAAAACATTTTTTAAATTGACACCATTTGTGAATTTAATTTTTTTCTTACACGGAAACGGTTGTAATCTTTACGCTAGACCTCCCAGCGTGTAAATATATTACAAAAGAGTTGTTCAAAGTATGCATTTGTCTTATTTCTACGACACGCGTGATGTCTTAATGTCACTCCATTGTGTCATTAAAGTTTTGTTTCTTTATTAAATTCATTCCCTGGCGTATAGCCATTTGGATGTTCCACCTCATTTTATTTGATTTTGACTTTTTTAATAACTAATTTTCCTGTCCGATTTGACTTTTGGGCGTTACGTACAGCAGCATGTGTGTATCATTAAAAAACGCTATTACCACAAGTAAGTTCACAACACACGTATGCATCAACATCTGCGACATTTTTTAACGCTGTGCTGTTGTTACCTACTTTTATCCAAACCATTATTATGCACTAGTGGCGACACTCGACACTTTTGCCAAATAAAAATAATAATTGTTCTTATCCTATCAAGCAATTCAAATTCCAGTTGACTTTGCAAGAGGTTGACATTACAGTACATTGATGGTTTCGATGCGACTTCTATCTGCTATAGTGTGCTAGAATTATAGTTCAATATCTATTAATGATAATAACAGAAAAAATTGTGTAGTTTAATCTTAATGTAATTTATTGGATCTTTACTAAAAATTTGAGATGAATATTTAAGATTGATAGTAAACTAAAACGAATTTCGAATTTGAACTTAAGATTTAATTATTTGTTAGAAACTGTTAGGGTTTATGTTGTTTTGAATAGGTTTTTAATTATTATGTTATTAGTATTTATACTGTATATCCGATAATAACATGAAATGCCTGGTCTCTCAAACTAGGGGTCGCGTAATTAATTCTGGGAAATTGCAATTTTATGTTTATCAAAAAAGAGTTGAGTGAAAAACGTTTGAGATTGGTATGGTTACTGTAATATTGTGGCTCTTTACGCGTTTTCTAGTTATTAAAGGGTAGTTACTTTTTGAACTTATCTTAATTTTTTAAAATTCGTTATCAAATTAGCGTCATACACTATTACAGATAATATAATGCGTCTTATTTCACATTATTAGTGGCACTAATAAACGATAACTGAGGAATTAGATAAGTTATGACTGTTAATACGTTCAACTTTTTTTAATTACTTAAAAGCTGCCATAAATCATTTTTGTTCAAAATAACATTTTGGTATGTAGACAGAAACAAGCTCTTAATAGTTTAAAATTTGAAATCTTATGCTTTGCTGTAAACGTACTGAAGTTAAAAATATCATTTAACAAAAGTCTATAATGTTGCAGTTGCTTATTGACGTATTACACGGGTAATTTCTGGTATTATAAGTTAATCAAGGTCAATATAATAATGTTTTGATATTAATTTAACAAAAGAAGATTTTAAAATATGATGTACTAAATATGATCGACTTGGAAGTTCTTCATTTAATTTTAATTGCTCTGTTCAAGTCGGATGAAATGAGCTGACAATTTAATAATCTATTTTAAAAATTGTAAAATAATTAGGTTTAACTGTTTCATTATGTGAATCACGGTTGTTAAAAATTGAGTCACGTTATTCAATTAATGAGCTCAGCATTGACCCATAAACATCTTTTCAAACAGTTTTTTTTTCTCACTAATAAATGACTGACCCTTTTTTACAACTTTTCTTTGCGTGGCTAAGTCGTTGCTCTGACTATTTATGCTGTCATATCTCTGTTATATTTTCCTTAAAGTAATTACTAATTATATCAATGTTGACATGTAAAGTGAGACCAAAGACACTGATTTTTCAATTGTTGTCTTCCGACGAAAATAAGGAAAAAGTGGTTTTTATTTTGCTGACTTGTAGACAGTATTTAATTGTTGGCTATACGAAATGACCTACTGCCTACAGTCAAACGAAGGCCTAGATTTTCTTTATCGTAAGTTTTTAACTGCTGTTTAAATGCCCAACATAATAAAATTTTTATATCATAAAGATACACAATTGCACATCGCTTTTGATCTCGCTAGTTTGTTATAGAATTAGTTACTGTGGCGAATTTTATTTGTACTGTACAAGAATTTATTTACGGATCAGTGACCGAAAAGAGTCGACAAGGATTTTTTATTCAGTCACAAAAATGGGTTTTTGACGGTGGTACTGACCGTGAATTAGATTTATTTTTTAAAACAATGGTTTAAATTGTATTTTTACTTTACAAGATGCCGATTCCAGTCATCTGAAAGGAAGTCGAATTATTTATGACTTTTTCTGGTTTGCTAAATTTTTATAAGATACTCGTACTGCTTTTTCAACGTTCATATCGTGGTCATTAACTTAAACCGTTTATTTTAATTTTGCTTAACATTTGCACTCAATAAAACGATTCCTTCACCTTAAAATTTTATTTGTTTCGAAAATAATGTAACGAATACAAAATTTAGTACGTTGCTATTAAATTTGAACTTTCAAATTTGTAAATTTCTCAGTTTGTCTTGGATTTAACAGTTTTTGTAATTGACGATTTATCATGCTATTATTGCAAGTTAAAACGTATCCAGGTATCCGTTTATGTAAATATGTAGATTAAATTTAATATGAAAATATAATTGCTGTAAGTATTGTGTTTTGCACCAAGAAATGCTTAGGTCATAAACACGTTTCTTAGCAATATTTGTTTGCGTCATAGGGTTTTGTAGATCTTTGGCCCTGAAATGGCGTCATCACCGGGTTTTTTGATTGAGTCAGTTAATCACTTTGACAATTTCCTGTAGTTAAAGTTGAAATTTATGATGAATCTGCCAAGTTCTTGGCTTTAATATTATTGTCGTTTAAAAATAGAGTACATAGCTAATAATGTATTGCGCTTGGTTAGAAATTTAAAATAAGCACAAGTTACTTTTAAGTCAAGAGAAATTTAAAATAACTAACTTGTATAGTTGTCAGTTTGAATAAATAATGAGGAAGTAAAAAAAGCACATGTGATTTGTGTCGTGATTTGTTTGCTCTACTGAACTTGTCTAACGCAAATTTCAGCTTTAACAAGTTCGTGCAGTAGTGTCATTGTTTAGTTTACTAGTCGGCACAACCCGGTAGTAAATTTACCAAAATTGCCTGAGTGCACATTTTTATATTTAATTTTTTACGGTTTGATTGGCAGCAGACAAACCGTATAGGTAAATGAGCCAGGTATACGCACTGTCATTCACGGACAACGACGACGTAATTTGTTTACATTCATTTTTGTGTAAAAGACGAGCAAATACGAGTGTGTGTAGGCGTTGAAATGTGTGCTTTTTTAATGGAGATTGTTAAAGAAGCACAATATAGTACTAGAATTACATTGTATTTTTATGAAAGCGCAGTCACGAACAGCCATAGCCATACATCCGGCCATATAAACTAACAAAAGGAACCGGTGAAAGAGAATTGTTGTTGTGATTAAGTTTTATGTTGATAAGTAGGCAATGTGTTAATTGCACTGTAATACCTTACTGTTCATCAAATGATTAATTGTATAATACTGTACCGGTATTTAACTGTTGTATTTATCATACAGGGAATTATTTAAGCTACGGTAAAGCTTATTATCGATACTATGTTAACTCGGTTTTTTATTACAATACTTTTTAATTTGTTTTAGGAATTCATTGATTTTATATAGAAAAGTTTGTTTTGAGATGGTTTATTTATAGAAAGTTGCTATAGAAACTTAGAAAGACGATGATCAGTGTTGTGAAATGGTATTCTTGGAATCCTAAGAACATATTGTATTAGATTTTTACTAGCTTGCTTGTTTCTAATTTAAGATTTCATTTCAAACGAAAACTAATGATTCTTTATATTTAGGTTTATCGAAAGCACAACGAAATTTGTCGGCAACGTTAACAGAATTTAGATTTGAAAGTATTGGAAACAGTCAGACAGACGATGAAATACATTTGGGTAACAAAATTCTACTCGTTTGAAATTGATATTTTGATTTTCTTAACATTTTTTTTTATTTTAGCCGGCGCACTTCGGGATATTGCTATGTACATAAATTTAGTTGAAGACGAAAGAGACAGAATGGTAAGTTAAGAAAAAAAATGGAATTATCTGTGTATTGTCCAGGTGTGATTTACGATTTGTTATTGTATTTGTAGCTTTCAACTGCCAACAAACAGTTTATTTCTCCTTTGGAAGAGTTTAGGAAACGGCACATAGGGGTTGCCAAGGTGAGAAATGAATAATCGTCAACCGTTAGTATCACTATCAAGCAACGTTGAACTTAAAACGAGAGAAAGAGAAGGTTTTCAATGAGGTCATTGAACTCAAAACTGTTTTTATGCCAAAATTGTTATTGAACTACAATTGTACAGTACTGCACTAGATTTTTTTTTTCTTTCAAAGGACATTTTTTCTTCAATATTTGTCTGGCTTTGTAGAAGTTATTTTGGATGTCAACTCATTCAGTCTTCAGAGAACAATAGCACGAAGATGTGATGAGAGCAGTTGAGAACAGTTTTAACAAATAAAATAGCTAATGAATAATTGACAGTTATTGATTTACCGTAATTAACATCCATTTAGAAGTTATAATTAAATCTACCAGTTATGATTGCTTCGTTAAAAAAACACTTTATTGGTTCAATGTTGTAGCTTAAGTTGTCTGGCTTTTTGATAACTCAAATATTAGTTTACAAGCAAAACAAAATTTTTAGCAGGTTTTAAACTGTTATGAAATTGTGCTGTTCTTCTAAAACTTTAAACGGTTCTGATGTCTACCGTTTTTAACGATTCTAAAATCACTACAGTGAGCAAATTCATCACGCTAGTTTTAAATTGCATCATAATGTTAAATACAGAAGTTATTCGAATCACTATGAAGTTAAGATTTTCTTTCTGGAACTATAAAGACCGCATTTCAACTCAATTAGATGAAGTTAGCGAAATTTGTCTGTACATTATAGACTTGCTTTAAATAATTCAAATTAAAAACGATAGTAGCTTGAAAATTATTTTTAGAAATGTCGTAACGGTGGACATGTTATTAATTGCTTGTTTATTTTTGTCAGGAAGGGAAGAAAAAATTTGATAAGCACACAGCAAAGTTTTGTCAGTCTCAGGAGCGCTATTTGAATTTATCAACTAAAAAACAAGGAAATGTCTTAGTAGAGGTAAGAAAACTTCAAAATATTTAAAATCTGGGGTGGTGTTACATTGAAATGACTTTATGATGAAGTTACATTTCATTATGGTGTCGATTATTGTAGTCGATATGAATGCAAAGATAATAATCTCATTTGTTATTAATAATTTAATAATACTTTGGTTCCATTTGTTTTCTTATTGGAAACAGGGGCTACAAAACCATTTCATATTTATTTTTCGAATTTTAATTAAGGGCAATTTTGGTTATTTGAAAGCTGTATTTATCAGCCGTCGATGAATTAAATTCTTGGCATTCTCGCCAGTTTATTAGGCATTTAATTTCTAAGATTTAAAAATAAAATACGGAATGTGCATCAACTTTCTTAAGAAATGAAAATACAGTAGTGATAAACGTATGGTTTATTTTTTAAAATGATGGTAACTGATATTTCATAATGATAGATTGCATTTCTTGTTTTAAAGTAAACATGTATAAAGGTTCATGGGAGGGTAGTTTACGAATTCTTTATTTCAATTTCGCATAGCTATGGTCGTATTTTGTGTTTTCGTTCATTGTGATTTAGTTTAAGAATGTTAGCAGCTGCTCGTTTAGTGGTATAACTTACATAAGTATCAACTGGTCAATACAAGTTTTAGCATCTGCTGGTTATTTATATTGTAACCATGGCAAAGTGTCGGAATATTTTTGCATCTAGTAAATGAGATGTCTGTAAACTAGCTTAAATTATTCCGAAAAACCGTTGTTTTAAGAATTTATAGTAATCATTTATCTTGTGATGGAATTTCCCTTCTCTTTAAAAGCTGGTTCTTTTTGTCAGGGGTCATTTAATTTAATAAACGCCATGTTGATAGTGTCATGCTTTCTAGTTGATCACTGACATTCGTCTTTCAACTTAAACATTACTTTGTTTATTTGGACAATTTTTAAAAAAATAGTTGTCGCGTATCTTGACTAGTATGTAGTTTGTGATTGTTGTAGGGTGTAGTTGTTTAAAATGTAATTTTTTTACTCTGACTCGAAGCAGGAATTTTTGGTCAAAATTTTTGGAATTTTCAATCAATACTTTAAGTAAAATTTCTATAACCATAATTTTGCTATAAACGTGTTTCACTGTACTGATGAGTTATGGCTATCGAGTCGACTGTCGTTCATATTATTATTAGTTGAGGAAGCTGATACTGTACTATGTTATTTAGAACGGCGTCTTTATTTATAGCCTTGAAGCTGTTGTTTCTGGATTGTTCTTAATTTAAAGCTTATGTCAACAAACCTTGTTTTAGCGACGCTTATAAATTGAACTCTGTTTGCATTGGAGTTGGTGGCTCATTACTTTGGCTACACTGCATCAAGGTGTTTGGTGTTGTTGTCGACCCAGCAACATGTACTGAATTTGGTCAAGGTTTAATAACTGATCCCTTTGATGATACGTACAACTGACACAATAATCTTGGTATTTGCTGAGAGGTTTTTTTAATAATTTGCTACATGGATTTATGTAACCATTACCATTGTAGACAGTGCCCCAGAAATGAAATCGTATTGTACGATTGGCAATTGCAAATCTAGCACGGTGCTGAATAGCAAACCGTATGTTTTTATTTAGAATGTTATCTCAACAGTCAATGTTTTTGTTATCAAAGTAGTTGATGAGAATTAAGAACCTCGAGCAGTTGTTCTTTGTACGATTATTGGCAAACGTAAAGGTACGCATGTCGGGCGATATTATACATTCGAGTAGTTCATTTTTGTGATCTTTTTGTTTATTTTGGTTTTATTATAACGCTTTTTTCATATGCAAATTAGGAATAATTCCAAGGCGAATCCGACGAAATGTTCCCCACACGCGTAATTCCAATAAAAGAGATCCTATCTCAAGATTGCTAGCAACCTCGAAATATCGTCGTAAAGTACAGTGTGTTACGATCGAAGTTTTTCGAATAATAGAAAAGGCGATATGCGAGTTTGAATGTGGAATCCATGATGTTGATATAATATGAAAATGCTGTCTGCTTCTCAAGTGTACATGTTAAAAAAGTGTGTCAAGGTGTGCTCGTCGACGTCTGTTTTGTGATGATCACTTCCTCGTACTCGAATTTCATTTCCCATGTCACTCTTTTAACGAGAACGTTTTGCACCTGTAACCACTTTGCCAGTTTTACGTTTTTGGCTATTCTATTCGTCGTTACGACATAAAATAAGTGGAATGGGTTACCATTTGTTTTATTTGTCTGAACAGGGAGAATATAAATAAATGGTATCCCATGTTTACGGTAGACATTAAATTTGTCAGGATGAATCGAGCTTCAATTTCATGTAATAAACATATTGTAGGTGTAATTATATTGAAATTGTCATAGCATAGCTGTTATTTAGTTGTCAGTTAATTGTTGTTTATAGGTAATAAACATGCTCATATGTATACTTTTATATTTTAATTATATTATTAGACCCGATAGATTGTTGAAGTTATTGAAAATTATTTTAATTATAAATACAGTAATGCTGTACTGTGTTATACGAGTAACTTGTTATCTGCCAAATGTTAAAGTCATTGTTAATTGACATCAAGATATGGCATAGATCGATATTACAAATGTCATGGGGGAATTAAATCGTTACTTTTTTATTTAATTTTATGCACAGCAATTCTGCTCAATAACCTTTATAGATAAAGTATCTTTAGTGCATTGTTACTGTTTTAAATATTCTATTAAAAGTTATATTTTCTGAAAACTCGTTAGTGGTATTAAAAATTCATTAAGGTTTTTTTTAACTAGCATTGACAATTTCAGTATTGTCTAGTATAAGTAAAAAACTTTACAGTTAAAATTGATGGTAATTCTCGTTGGTTTTTTTTTTTTAAATTTGTTGAGCGAAAAAAAACTTACATCAACTGATGTTATTTACAGTAACTCAAATTATTTATTTATAAACTGAATATTTTAATTCGGTATCTGGTTGTTTTTGTTTTTGAATAAGACGCGACAAATATGGCGTGGGACGTCTCCTATAGCGATTACTAAATTTAAAATAAGAGCATATTGACAAATAATACGGTATATCCTGCTCTTAAGTCTTAACTGTATGTTCATGTGACAATGTCTCAGGTGGCAAAATTAAGTGGTTTGTTAGTGGGCGGGATATCTCTGGCATTGTAACTCAGATACATTATTTGAGGAAATGATATTTAATGATTGTAAAATGGCGTTACATTTAGAGCTAATGATGAAGAAAATAATTATGCAGCATTGACACGAAAGACAATATGCAGATTCTATTTAAAAAAAAATCACACCCAGACTACTGCCTTGTTGGCATTATCCGATTTATGTTAGCGAGTCGGTATGGTATAAACTGAATAACTATCAATGCAGATAATATTAATGGTACGTTTAATACGCCATGTCTTGATTGATAACGCTAAACAACAATCAAACGATTTATTTTTCTTTAAAGTGTATTTTTTTTTTTTGGAATCAAATTTTGTTTTGTTGAATGAAAATAACAAGCGTTATTATTTGTACAAGAGTGGACGTGGGCGGCAATGTTACTGTGAACCAACGTTAAATATCGATCGACTCGACTATCCATCCATTGAATCCATCGAGAATTTTTTTTCTGTACTACTCCTCCTTTTTCTCCACCTCCTATTTTAGTCCAATGTACGAAACTACAATCTCTATGAAATTCTTCCCATCTTCCCTTAACGAGTGAACTTGTTCCAACAACCATGACATTTCGTTGCTTTCATATAATATGGCTGAACGAAGAAGGGAGGGGTTTTAAGAGCGAGTGTGGGTTTTACACAGACATAGTGGCCGATGGATCCAATGAGATGAATGTCTCGATAAAGCTAAAACTGAAAGTGAGAACATGGTATCCATCTAAGCTTAGATTGAAGGTGTTTGGTGGGTGGTCGAGTCGACGAATGGAATATTAGCTGAAGCTGTGGTGCTTGTCTATTGCAAACGCATATCCATTGGGAACAACTGAATTGACTCGTAAATCTGTATTACTTGATGGAATAGTGGTGCTGTTTAGACGATTATTTTAGTACAGTATTGCCATCATACTGTTTTGTGTGTGTATCTTGGAGTTGACATTGATGCTTTTTCTTTCGTATGGGTATGATAACATCGAGTATTCTACTGTATAGCAGATTCTGAATGGCCCTGTCAGGTAAATGTGATTTCAAATACTGCATGAAAATATGCTATGGTTAATTTAAGATTATGATAATGTCATTTCTGATTTATTGGTTAAGAAAAACTACTAAAAAGGGTTATAGTGTTTAAACGACCTTTAGCTTAAGTATCTGTTCAGAAATTGAAGTTACTGTATTTGATTTGTTGGTTTATTTTTAGAAACTGAATGGCAGGTGGTTTCGCTTTTTTAGTATCTATGTAATTGTTATTAAAGTATCTGAATGTTGTAGAATGTAGATTGGTGGTTTGGCAAAGTACGAGTACTTTTTGTGTTTTGCTTGAATGTTTTTGTGTGATTGCCAGTTGTTAAGGGGCTGCTGCTCACATTGAAAGATACTAACACTTCGACTTGTACAGTAACACGTTTGTCGATGATGATGTGTCTAGACTGTAGATGATTATATACTTGTCCAGTATCAAAATAATTTTCACATTATAATTTATTTGATGTAAGAGGCATCATTATTTACATTACATAGTAGTTTTATTTATTGGAAAAGTAAATAAAGCTATGAAGTAAGCGGCGGCGGTGGTGGTGTTGAAAGAAATTTTTGACTGTTACATATTTGTGCGGAAAATGCGTGTGGTGTTTGTTTAATGGAATACCGCACATTTTTTATTTTGGATGCTATAAAGACTCGTTTCTCGTTATTAAAAATTAGTCAACATTAATGTCACTGATTGATAAGTCATTCTTGTAATTAACTGTTATAATAGTGGTTGAGATTTGATATGAACATTTTAGTGATCAATGGTTTTAAACAAGGATTTAACTACTTTAATTATTACTTAGAAAATGTAATTGATCGAAGAGAAGCGTGTAGTTGAAGTGATCCATAAAAAATGATATTAACGTTGGATATGTTATGAGATTAGTTAAGTAGTTGTGCAATGTTTAATTACTGGTGACAATGTGAATATCCTTGAATTTTTTTGGTTGGTCTACACATTTAATAATTCAAATTGGGACACCATAATCGTAATGCAAATACTGTAATACTGTATTGAGGTTAATGAAATATGGCAGTTTATAGTCATCATGAAGGATGTGCTAATGATGATAAAAACATAAGGGCTTTATGAATATCAGTGAACAGTTGCTCAAAATAAAATTCTAAGTGGTACTGTAATTATTTTTGCTATTATAGTACTGTACTTGTGTGGTTAAATAGCGGCGACATACACACACGAGTGGTTTGTTACTATGCGAAAAAATGAGTTCATATTTTATATAAGCAGTGAGTGTTATTTTACCGGCATTTATTTAAACAATAATACCGGCAAGCTGATGTAACGTTAATTCGGATTTAAAAATCGATGGCGACCGCGGTCATAAAAGTAGCAGCGATGTTATTATTATCACTTCAAGTTATTATTTACCGGTAATATTATTGGCTAGCCAAGTAAAATCTTTATTTGATTAACATGTGTGTTGCTATTAATTGTATATTAAAAAAGCGAATTTTATATATTGTATCTGTATTATTTGAGGGTTTAATGGTTGAACAAGTATACTCGTCATCGATTTTTACTGGTTTTTTAGTAAGCAAAACTTACTGAATGAAAACACGTCAATTGACTTAACAGTAGTTTGTAGGTTTTCCCGTACCAGCAAGCTTTCTGTAATGCCCACTCAATGAAACATAATTGAGTAAAGCTGTCAAATGTAAGGCCGTATTAGCTCGCTGTTTTTTAGTTTGTTTAATGAATTCAGCGAAAACGTGCATTTGATAAATTGATGTTACTTGATGTGATTGAAATTGTTTATTAATCAATAATTCTAGTTAATTAGAACGTTTCAGTTTTATTTACATGTATATACAATATAAATAATTCTGATCTTGTTCCACGTATTCAATTATAGTTTATAAAGTTACGGTAATTACATTCACACAAATTAGCTTAGTGACACTAAGACCACCATGTTCTTCTGTAATCAATTTGGTTTCTTGTAGCGTTCATTTGATTAATATTTATGGTTTGTAAATCACATTAAATTGTTAACGATGCTTGATAAGTTTTAATTTTCAGTAGTGTTTGATGTCTTTAATTATTATGATTTGGATATGATCTAATGTGTTGAATCGCGAAGGTTCATTATTTCTGTTAGTTTTCGAGTTACAGTGCTAGTTATAGTAGAATAATTAGTTTTGTTTATGTATAGGATTGTTAATAAAACTTTATCGAGGTAATCAAATGTAATCTTATTATCAACACAATTCGGTAAATTGATATCTGGTTATTTTTTTTTTGTGTTATATGAAGTAATTGATTATACATTATATGTGCTGTACAGTACAAGTGGCTCCAAGGTTTTTATCATCGCATTTATTATTCTTGCTCTAGCATAAACTAATTACATTTTGTACTCTATATTGTGGTTATGATCTTATAGTTATGGCTTGAATTTGTTACACGAAGACGAATGTTATTTAAAAGTTTTCAGTTATATGGAGCTTCAGTACAGTAGTTTGTAAACAGTGTATTAAATATTCTTTCTTGTGCATTCCATTGGTTAGCTTGTATCTCGGTGTTTTAAATAGAACGCTAATTAATGTATATTTAATTGGAATATCACAAGTACGAGAAAGTATTTCTAAACAGTGAACTGCCGTTATGTTTATTAAATCAAATAGGAGAATTCTAAGATGTTTATGTATACATTTGTGTAGCTTATTTTGAGTGTTTCGAGGCTGTTTGATAAACGCTATCTAGCTTAAAATAAACACAGCACGTCTGATCTTTTAGTGAACGTTTGAAACGTGATCTCTTGATTTTTTAATGGTTTTAACTGCATTTTTTTAGTTGCTTTATTGTTTGGCAAGTGCTTTGGTCGATTACTAGTATTGTACGTTTTCATTATTTTCTCCTATTGTTTGATACGTGAGCGAAAGCACGTACATTTGATGTGTACAGTTATACAGTACATGTGTATTCGTTGGCAATAGAAGATGAGAAAGTTGTGTAAACATAAAAAAAAAGGATTCAGAGGCTTCATGCCTCTAGTTTTAGCTTGACTTTCTATAATAACGTCACGTTTTCGTTAAAATCTATTATCGGAAGTTGTAAAAGTAAAGAATTAAGTTTTAACATTTTAAGCATATTTTACGTGCACGCATTTCAAATGCTAATTTTAAAATAAAAATAACTATACTGTACTATATTTTGATTAACTCTCTTTTTTGTAATACACGTAATAAAATATCGCGTTTCACTGTAAACCGTGACATAAATAACTAATAACAAGGAACCGGCATTACAGCCTTGCCGGTTTATTGATTATAGTCAATTTTGATGGCCGTATTTTCTGATTTCTACTCATAGTTTTAATATTGGAATTTTTAATACGATTAATGTTTTTGCCAGTTTTCTGTGATAACTTAATAGCATTGGTTTTGTTTTTGTAACTATAATAGTTATGTAGTAACTAGTACCGGTACTTGTTTTAGTTATTAAATGACTTTCATATTGTCTCTTATGTCATTTTGTTGGGATGGGGTATCAATTCTCTTAAATATATGGCTTGTTTATATTTTGTTTTATGGGTTTGTTTCGATCGTTAAAAGAGGGAAAATCATTGTTGTTTATTGTTTAATTTTATGTTTGGTTTGGCCAATTAGGCAGATGCCAGTGTAGAGATGGAACAGCGAGCTTTTTATAAGGCGTCGTTGGAATACGTCTTTCGTCTGCAGGAGGTCCAAGAGAGAAAGAAATTTGAGTTTGTTGAAACGGTACCGTTTTTGATATTTAACGATTTTCCAATTTTAATATTTATTATTTTTTTGGTCCATTTATTGATGAAGCTGCTGAGTTTTATGTACAGTTGGTTGACTTTTTATCATCAGGGTCACGAAACCGCTAAGGATTTCCGTCCTTACATGACGAACATTCAAGAACGAGTGCAGAAGGTATACTATATTATTTTAAAATTTTTAAAATACATTGTAGAAAAAATTGGTTTTCATCGTTTTATGTAGACACGTGTCAACTTCACGGCTGCTCACGAAAAAGCGGAGACTTTGATGCATAAAATGCTGGAGGTGCGTACACTCACGGTAATTTTATTAAAAGAGAAATGGTGTGATCATCTTGTAAACGTTTTTTGGTTTTAGTTTTTTTTTTTTTTAATTTAAATTAATTGCGATTTGTACTTGTCATTAATGGAATTTTTAATTTAAAATTGCTCTTAGAAAACCCATGATTCCGGTACCAATAAGATGTGCACGCAACAAGGTTATCTATTTCTTATGGAAAAAAGTAAACATTTTATTAAAGAAAATGTAATTAAAACTTTTGTGATACAAATTTTGGTTACATGTATAGAGGCTCTTGGAGTTGGAACTACGTGGACTAAACAGTATTGCCAATATCAGAAGGAACACAAGTTATTTTCAATGATACCTTATTCACAAACTGCAGGAAAAATGGTACTCAGTTTACTCAAGAATATACCGTAAAAAATCATTTATTTTGTTGGTTTTTTATAGGGTACGTCGGAATCTTTTGTTTTAAAATCTTGTATACGGAGATCGTCAGATTCAATCGAAAAAAGGTTTTGTTTCGATATCACATCTGATGACAGGTTTGTTATTTTTTAATTAAACAATAAAAAAAATGTTTTAAGTTTTTTTGCTTTCAATTTAGGCAAGGTGTGTATACGCTGCAAGCATTATCAGAAGAAGACCGACAGTCCTGGCTAAATGCTATGGATGGAAAGGAACCGGTAGGATGATTTGCTTTGGTTAAATCGTTTAGTTTATAACACATTTTTAATTCAATTCATAGACGTATTCTCAGCCAGATGGCCGATCATCAAAGTCAGAAGATGGTCTGTTGGATGACACAGGTTTAGCTTTTGTCAATAAATGTATTTCAGCATTAGAAAACCGAGGTTATTTTATTTTAAATTTAAAGATTTTTGTTTGTTTGCTAAATTATCTCATTTACGAACAGGCTTAGAAGAACAAGGATTATACCGCTTAGTTGGTGTGTGGTCTAAAGTGAGCAAGTTGCTGCAGATGGGTCTTGGTATGAGATTTGAGAGTGGATGAAAATGACATGTTTTTATTGAATGCTTTGTGTGTAGATAAAAGAAAACAAGAGAAGTTGAATTTGGACGATGCTGTAGAATGGGAGTGTAAAACGATCACCAGTGCTTTAAAAAATTACTTTCGAAATCTACCAGAACCGTTGATGACATTCCGATTGCATAGTGCCTTTATTGCGGCTGCCAGTAAGCTTTCATTTTTCTATATGGAGTTATTATAATAATTGAAATATTGCTTCATATAGAACAAGAATGTCGAAAATCGAGAATGAATGATGTTCATGCATTAGTACATAATCTTCCAAAAGAAAATTTTAAAATGTTAAAGATTCTAATTCAACATCTACAAAAGTAAGACATTGTTATATCAGCTTATAACTTACAAGTTTAATTGTTTTGAAACATGTTTTTATTTATTTTTTTTGTTCTATAAAGAGTGGCTTCTAAGTCAGATAAAAATCTCATGACCATTTCCAATCTTGGCGTGTGTTTTGGTCCAACGTTATTACGACCAGAAGAAGAAACGATGGCTGCCATTATGGAAATTAAGTTCGGAAATATTGTTGTAGAAATTTTGATAGAGAATTATGAACAGGTATTTCTGGTGTTATGTTGTTTTAAAAAATATAAATTATTAAGTGTTTTGATTTTTTTAAAAGATATTTAATCAACCTCCAGAAGACAGCGACGCTATTAAAAGGCTTTTATCGCCCGTAACAACTATTTCTGCCAAAAGTGTTCACAACAACATTGCACCTTCTCATGCTGCCTTACTTTCCGCCGGAATGGGAATAGGAATGGCAAGTTGCGTTGAATAAATTTGGTAACTTTTTAAGTAAATGTATTGGTTTAATTTAAAGAGTGGTTTTGACGATCCATTGCTGAGTGGATTGGGGGCCAAAAGTATTTCAACGCCGGGTTTAATGGGATTAACGAGTGTTGTGGCGTCTCCTATACCAGCCGCAAGACAATTAGCCCAACCTCAACAACCAGTTAATGTATATAATTCCATAAATGCGAGAAGTTTATTAGGTAATTAAATTTTAAGACATGCTTGTTATGTAACGGATATTAACACTTCTTATCGTATTTTTATTAAGCCGGTCATAATAACGTAAATGGATCAAATAACAGTAGTAGTTCTGAATCGGTGAATTCCAAGTCTTCGAGAGAGATTACTTACACGCATCAGCAAAGTGGTCCAGCGTCATCGTCGCTACTGTATCCAATGGACAAACTGTATATGATGAGCAATTCCAATGCGAAAATACCAGAGGAAAGGTAAGATCTTTTGAAAATTATTTGGTTTTAAAATTAATATAATTTACTTGGAAAGGTTCGGTAGTATAGGCAAAGCTTCTAGTAAAGATAGTGGTATTAGTTCATTGTAAGTGCTTTTAGTTTTCATTGAGTTCGAAGTATAACGATGTTTATTTTTTTGAAAGATTGAGACTGGCGTCTTCTTCCACATCGAGTTTACCGTCATTATCAATCCAAAGTACAACTAGGTAAGTTAATAAAATATTACATAATGAATTTTCAGTGTCTTATTGTCGATAATTATTTCAGGCGCGTGAGAACACTATTTCATTGTGTAGGTGAAAATGAAAGTGAGCTGTCGTTTGAACCTAATCAAATTATAACCAATGGTAAGTGCCAGTTATTTAAGTGCAATAGTTACAATTGCATAGATAAAATGCGATTTTTTTTTTGCTTAGATGGCAAAGATTAATATCTGCTTAGTTCATTTTGTCTTATAATGATTTTTGTCATAGTTTTAAAAAATGTTGCATTACAGCATTCAGTAACCCATATTTGTTGTTTTTTAGTTCGGCCATCTCGAGAACCAGGTTGGTTAGAAGGAACTCTTAATGGAAAAACAGGACTTTTACCAGAAAATTATGTGGAATATTTGAACTGAAATAATGCATCATTGATTAATTTTAGGCCAGTAAAAGTACTTCATTGGGCTACGTTTTTTATCCAAGATTTCAGCATAATTATCGACAACGACATCTTTAATATCCTCAACTGTCATCGACCGTTTATGTGAGCAGTTGTTTTTTTAATTAGTTTGTTAAACATTTGAGTCATTTATTGAGCTCATGCCATAGTCGTATCTATCTAGATTAACGAATATACTGTACAAGTACACTATGTATTTAACGAGTTTTATGTGCGAGTGTCTGCCATTTTAAAAATTATTTGAAACTATCAGGACCTGCCACTGAGTATGCTTTTAAAGTTTCTATTGACCAACGAATTATTCTCATGATAATACGTTTAACAAATTATTCGGATATTAAAATGGCATTGATTTCTTTTGAGCCACTAGCATTCTATTACTGCAATGTCGAATATAGAAAGTCTGCTTTCAATTCAAAGGTGCTGTAAAATGTTTTTATAATTCTGTTTTAATGTTTAAATATCAACGAACTTTGTAAGTTATTAATGTAAACGTACAATAATTGAGACGGCCGTAAATGTTTACGAGTTTCAGCAATAGACATTCTTTTTATCAATAGTAACGTTTGGTCTTCCAATTGTTAATTTTTATCAAATATAGTAGTTATTTCAAGTTGGTGATTTGCACACTATTAAGTTTTTATTCTTATTTCAAAACAGGTATGGCAATTACAGTAACTATTTTTATTGGCACTTTGTCCAAAATAGAAATTCATGCCTCCGAGCGACGAACCCCACAGTTGTTCAGATTTTACGATAGACCCTACAAACCTTAGTAAGGTGGTAGTCAGTCTTCAAATTACTCTAATGCCCATTTTAAATTAAACATTGAAAAAAAATTGTTACAACACAATACATTTCATTTTTTAAGTGCCGTGTATTATTTATTTTAGTAAATGAGCCGTGCTTAGCAGCGTTTACCGATGCTACCTATGACAAAGTTAACAATGAGAGCACTGTAATATTCGCGTTTGGTGCTAGTTTGGTTCTTACAGTTTCTAATTAGAGACATTGGTTTTTGACAACTGTGCAATGCAATAGTTTAGCTACTGCTAGATTTTTAAATTTCTGAACAAATAGTTTCGAATAAAATCGTTGTACTTGGCGAATTAATGAAGTAAAAAATTCAAATAATGGCTTATAATTTGGGTAAATCTTTTGTGATTATCAAAATCTGTGAGGTGCAATGTATTTTGAATAACATTGAAAAAACATTGCGTCTTATAGACTCTTGATGTTCATTAACCGTGGAACTCAAGTTTAGTTTTGAAATAAATTATAATTTAATTTGTGTAATTTTATTAGATAATAAATTTATCAAAAGTATTATTAGATAATAATTATTGAAGTGTGTTATCAAAATATGAACGTGGCTCAATTCTTGTAAAATCTGGACTTGGTACCGTTTGGAACTTAGTCATTATAGGGTACTGTTCAGTTGATTAAGAATAACTTTTTTACTACTGAATTTTTTTTAATTTTGGGCCGATGTGCTAAATGAAATGGCATATTGCAAAGAAATGCTGAAATATCCATTTGGTCTAATGTAAGCAGCACGTGTTCATATTGACAAAATGGCGTTTTAATTATGAGACGTGTTTACAATGTCCAGAATTACAGCACTGCGCTAATTAGCCTCTACCCAATTGGAAGTTATTTAAATGCCTTTACTGACGGCTTAAGCTTTCTAATAATTTAATACAGATAATTATTTTCATTTGTGCAATTGTAATTGGTAGGTCATATAAAACTATCCCTAAACCAATTGGCATTATTTTGAGACAAATATTTTAAAATGCCAAAAGCAAATGCACTTTTAGAAACAATTATCGTATACATCGGAATTTGATAGGTAAACAACGTTATTTGTTCAGATTTTAAAAATGACTCTGGTTAAAAAATTTTTTACATATTTACACACAGTATTGTGTTTAAGTTTTTGTTTATATGCTTTTATAATGCCTTTTTACATTTGAAGAAATTTATTTCTTTTTATTTCTCTAAAATGGTCGAAATTGCATGTAGGGCTTTGAATGCAATTAGGAAAATATAAAGCCTTATAAAGTTTATTATTGGCCAACATTAAAATTAAGTTATCGAGAGTGCCAATAATAATAATTTTGACGAAACAGTTAATCGACGAAATGTGAATAATTGAATCGAAAATTAAATGTTTAGGAATTATTACGATCGTGTTGAGACAAATTTATTTAAAAAATGATTTAAGTTTGTAGCAATCTAAATGGAAATAGTCCTAGAAAAATCTTAATATTTTAGTATTAAGCGTATACATTCTGTAAAATGGTGCTTTATTGGCAAGCATAAAGTAAAGTTTTTGTATAGTATAAGCGAGACGAAGTAAATATTTTAATCGACCATTCCGTTCAATGTCTATTGAAGTACTTTACTATTTTAAAATGAAAAATAAAAATAGGTGGAATTTGCAGATTAAGACGTACAGTACGATAGGGTTGTTTAGGAGATCTCATCTCCGTCCTATGATAATTTATTTTATGTAAATGATAAAAATGTAAGTGCTAATCGCTAAACATTCAGCATAACAACCAAAAAATGTCATTTTATTTTTGTTTTTAATCAAAAGTAAAATGGCATTGAAAATAATTGGTTCATTAAAGCAATTGGAGTTTCCCTGCTACCCAATATCTTATTCCAAAATAATTTATTTTCCGGATTTTGTATTTATTTACACAAAAAAAAAATGTAAATGTGTAACATGGAAACGACTGGTATTATTTTGACATTGAATTATTGTGTTAATAATTGTACAATATTCAGCGTGAACCAAAATTTTGAGTTTATACATAATGATAGCTTTAACAGCAGTACCGCTAAAGATTTACTGTTTCGTTTAGTATTATTTTGATATTTGGCTCAGTCGGTATTATGCTTCTTTAAAGTACAGTAAATCTATCAATAAAAATAATTAATTGTTCGATTTCAAGCTTTCCATTGTTGTCGAGTTTGTAATTTTTATTTTACATGAAGTTATAAAAACAAGAGAGTTGTACTGTAGTAGTGTATTTATATAGTTATGTTGTAAACAAGGTTATTGTATAAATGATTAATATTTTTTTAATCAAAATTTCGTCCAAGGTAGATTTACAACTTCATATAATTTAACCATGTAATTGCCACGTGCAAGTACAGAACTTGTGGCAGGTGTCACAATAACAACTCTATGAATATAAAATATTTGGTCATTACAGCCAGTATATGACGTTGAAATTTATTCAGCTGTAATGATAAATGCTTTCAGTTGTGAATACGGTTGGAAATAAAATTCATATTTATCGCAGTTCGATTGGTAAATGATTTAACGTCAAACATTTTTGTTAATAATATAAAAAAAAAAATTATGAAATTGAGTGTTATTAAAAGTTTTTCTCAATACAGTATTTCTAGCATTTTGCAATATACCTTGTTTATTTTTTTAATTAATTATTTCATGAGTATTTTTATCCTTATCCTGTTCTTTTTTTTTTAATTAATTTGCTGCAAGAAGTCAAGTGAGAATAATGTTGTAATTTACTTTGAACATATTTTGTTTATAGTTTTCACGTATTGATTATCACATCGATTATAAGTCGGGTATGTTAACTATTTCGTGAATCAATTTAATATACATCTGATGTATATGAAAAGTTTTTGTAAATTTTGTCCTTGATGTTAATTTTATATATTTTCAAACCGATATTGCTGCTTTGAGTATTGTCATATTGTTTAGTACTGTACATGTTTATCACATGGCCAGTTTATTTCAATTTTCCAAGTAAATTGCCTACACTGCATGGTGCTTATTTTCGTATAGGCATGTAACAAAGCAACATGTGGTTTAATAACTACAGTAGTTCAACCGTCTGTCATTATGGGTATTACGTTTGCTCGTACTAAACACAGGCAGCATATTGGTGATCGAAATAAAATTTACTGTGTATATTACATGTACTTTATTCGTTGTCAAATTAAACCTGCGATTTGCCTAACAAAAAAGTATGAAGTAGGTTTATTAAAATAATTAGCATATCGTTCTTAGAAAAACAACATTTTTATTGGTTTTTAATGATGACTTTTTTTTTATCTGGCTGACGCCTGTCGTTTTCACAGACAACATATAGAAATTCTACAAAATCATCACTTTCAGTCATTAAGTTTTTGACTTGGTTAAATCTATTCAAAGTCTGTTTTCATTGCGGGTTCCACGTTTTTTTGGGTGAGTCCCACGTGTCTATTCTATTGTTTATTACGATTGGCGAGTTTATTGTTTTCAGAAAAAATCTATTTTTCATACAGTTCAAATGGCGGATTTAAGAATGTCCATGGAAGAAGTATTTGATTGTGAATTTCTTTTTATGGAATTAAGTAATTAGGGAAAAAAATCTGTTTGTTCTTATATTATCAAAAGGGTGTGATGTTACTTAGCATGGTTGTAGACATTTTTGACCATTATGCTTGCTGATTGTCATGGTCTTAATTACAAAGTCATTAGAATAAATTTGCAACTAGTAAATAGTTTTAATTTGTTATTCTCAATGTTTTATATTAAATATTTTAGTTAATATAAACATCAAAATGGATACATGTCTTAAAAAGTATTGTAATGCAATTTCAACATCCAATTGCTTGAGATGTATTGGCCAGGAAATTTATACTATGAGCATATTTGGACGGAGGAAAGCTAAAATTCTTTTACTTCATTGGCCATCGATCAGATGAATATTATTTAGTCAATTCGTTTATATTAATCGTGTTTTAATACTGTACAAAAATGCGAATGTGCAATTATCAGAGGTGGCAAAAGTACAACCCTTCAGGATTTTTTTGCATGGACTAAACTTATTGAAGTTCAACACTTTTAACGACTTAGTATAATAGTACCTTGTCGTGTTTATGCAATAGTCGTGATGATTGCCTTTGGAAAAACGATGGATGTTTAGCCAAATTTGTGATCATATTACTTATTATTGTTAATTTCTAAATTTCGTATGATTAAATTATAATAAGATCCTTTAATTTGTAAACATTGCTATTTTTACGAAGGTTATGTAGTGTATAACGAGCCATTGACATGGGAATCACCCTTTATGAAATGTCCATTGTTACAACGTATTAAATGTAACAACATATTAAACTCAAATTTTAAAGTTGTTTTTATTCTCCATAAATGTTTACCAAATAAATAAATTAAATACAGTAATTAAAATAGTTCAAGCAAAACAGTTATGGCCCAAATTGAAGGGATTAATACCGGTAGTGACGTATTGCATAGTTCTCGCCACTGGAACATGACGTCACACGCTCGTTCTCCATTTTGATTTTAATATAGGAAGTTAGTGACAAATTTTGTGCAGCAATATTAGTGCAATTAGAACCGCATAACACAGTGGCATCCATTTAAGTAAGTTATAAACATCCAAGAGTTCAATATCTGTAAGTATATGCCAAAATAATAACATGAAAATGAGTAGATTATTGAAAATTCATTGATTGAATAGCTTTAACAATAATGCATTATTATTAGCGTTAAGCCTAAAGTCGATCATGTGCTCGACCTTGGTCAGTATGCGCTGGGCGTAAACATCTGAGTGAAACCTACTAACTAGCTTGATAAAAACAGACGTTCTAGACGATAATATTATAAAAACGAATTATAAGCAGAAAGCTTTCGTTACTGTACGTTAAAAATTGTAGTCGTCATGCATTGCAAAATGTTGATAAACTGTGCAACCAAACATGTTGATTGAATTGAAGACGTGGCTGGAGGAGATAGTCGATAAGCATACGACTTATGTGTCGAAAGTATGCCGTCAGCCTTCTTACATTTACCCACGCGTGGCTTATTGGCTCTTTCTCGTATAGAAATTTCTTATTGCGATAAACCTTCTGTACAGTAGTATGATTTAAGCCAGTTATAAAAATTTAATTTCTGCATATTGATGTTACATTATTTGTTTTTGAGGTACAGGTAACTTGTTAAAATTTATACTTATCTATATAGGTGCGTTTAACATAATAATACGACATTAAATTGATAGAAAAATCTAAATGTTGAATGCATTGGCGAATAACAATTACACTATGGTATGTAATTAGGTTATAGAACTTACAGTATCGACATTACCGGCATGTTTGTTTTTCCTCAGTGTTATAAATTATTGGTTATAGATGATATTCAGAATCAGGTGAATCGATTTTTAATTGTATTACATTGTTACGCAAACTTGCAAATTAGTGCAATGTATTAAATTTAAATTGTCGTCTGAAATAAGTGATGTGAGTTGTGTATATAGTTGCTAAGGTAATTTATCGGTTACCAATGGATAATAATTAAACTTATGAGTTTATAATTATTAAGATAATCGATATTATGAATAGCTAATGATGGCTAGTAAATGGTAAAGGCTTTTGTTTTTTGTTTTTGATTAGGTCAGTGTAATAAGCTAAAGCTGTATTGTAAGACCGTAAGATTAAACGTTTTTGTTAAATTACAGTATATCGAGGGCTTATCAGTTATCACAGTTTTGTTGACATTCCAGCTGCAGTAGTTCTGTATGAATCAATACTCAAAAATGTGTTAAATTATTGTTAAACGTTATAGACTTTGATTTCAATTCATGGAAAAAAATTGAAATGTTCATTTCCCTACAAGTATCTGTGTTATTGTACATAGCTTTGTGGAAAAACTTGAACTTGATATTACAGCAGCAGTTAATCACTGAGTATCAGGTTTGATACTGAATTTAGTCATTTATTTTCAAAATATTCTACTATTATTTAAAGAACAATGAGAATTATCGTAATAAAATAATCATATCTATCTGGTCAACTGTGCTAGAATGCAAGCTATTGACCAATGGTTTTCAGAACCTCGTCTTCATGATTTTTGACAGTTCTTGAGATACAGTTCGTGTACGTTGTGTGAAATAACATCTTGAATATTACCTCTACTTAGTTTACATTATACAGTACCGTACATTAGCAGCTGTTAGCTATCAATAACAATAACATTATGTATCAGTACCTATTGTATGGCCAAGGGTGGTTCTTATTTCCATTACCAATTTATACAAAAATTACTGTACACTAAATTTTAAATTGCTTTGGAATTACAGTACCATTTAAAATTTATTTGTAGTTCATAGCGTGCTGTATGCCGGGGTTACCGGTTAACTATTTTAAAGAAAAATCTAGAGATTGTACTTAAATTTTTATAAAGACGCAAATTTAATTGTAAGAGATACAATAAAACCATAAATACAGACTGCAGTAGCTTTTAATGGCTTTAACATTAGGTAGCGAATGTCATTATCCTGTTACATAATGGTTGGAAGTTATAATAAGAGTATACAATCGTACTACGTGGCATTTATTCGTTGTTTGTGATGCACATTGTTTTGAAGTCGAATATCGTTTAATATCGATCATATTGTATTTTATATTTGCAATAATTTAAAAGCACGTAAAATTATGAGTAATTAAGGATTTTTAAACAAATAGTCTAGCGTTTATGACTTACATACGGTACAAGTTAAAATTAAATGATTCTAATAACTTATAAGAAATTATTTGACTATTCGTATGATAGTATTAATGATTTTTTTAATAACTGCTATAGTGCATCATGTTTTCGACAAACGGAAAGTTTTTTTTTACTAGAATTGAAACAATTCAAGACAATTCTAACTGTTAGTCACACTTGTGGTTTACGCATGCGCTAACATCGATGTTTAGGTATCGAAAGGATTGATTTTAATTTTTTACAAAAAAGCACATGCTTTCCTTTTATATTTTTAAAAAAAGCACATGCTTTCCTTGATATATTTATATAAATTTTTGTGACTTGAGTTTTACCAAAACAGGGTTGACCACTTCGATTCTACATAGTGTTATCTTGAACATAATTCAGGTTGCCATTATAAATCCAACATAATGTCATTGTCATTTGGTTAGTAGATTGACAATTTAACAACGTAAAATAATTATGTACCGAGAGTATACTGTACGTGTTTGAATTTCTCTACGATCAATAAAATACAGTCGTTATTTACTGGTAAGACAATGTCAGTGTGTTACAACAGCTAATAATCAATGAAGGGATTTGTCTAGTTTACTAAACGATATCAATGGTAAAAACTGGAAATAATGGTGACCTGTCTATAATTCATGTGTGAATAAACCTACCGTAGTAATATTTGACATTCGAAGCTTTGGCGTGACTATCGCAAAACAACTAACCCAATATAGAAAAGTTCGATAATTTTGATAGTAAAGTGATAGTTACATAGATAAGTCAAACGAGGGGGTGGGGGGATCAGACATGGGCTAGAAGGAGCTTAAACATGACCATTGCCAGTCGCCAACACGTGATATGGACACAGCTTGGATAAATATTAAAAATCAGTAGCAATAAAAAAAAATTGTCCAAAGTACCCTGAAAAAAAAAACACAGTATATCATATTTGTTTGAATTGGTTGGGAGGATTAATTGATGAGTAGAACTACTATGGTAGACTTTTTGGGCATTGAAATTAATAAAAAAATAGAATTAATATAAATTGATAGAATAATGACTGAAAGGAAAAGAGTCAAAAGTAAATATCTAAAAGCACTATAACTTTTTTGCACAACATTTTACATGAAAATTGCATTTGGAAAGTTGTCTGCAAGATAGATGGGTGCCGCGGTTTTTTATTAACTTTGAACAAAAACATGCTGTTTTACCAAGACAATGCACCTCCCACAAGTATGGTGTTGCAACACTTAAAGTGACTGAATAAGAAATCCAACTGCTTCCTTGTCCCGTTATATTTACCTAAGTTACCCACAAATGCCTTTTTCTCTTAAAAGATAAAAAAAAAAAAGTTTTGCTTAGAAGAAAAAATTCCAATAAAATGAAGAGCTTTTTAGTGCTTTAAATGAGTGTTTTGTACAGTTGGACAGAAAATATTTTTCAAAAGGAATAAAAAAATTGGGAAGGTCCTGGTCGATATGTATAGACTTAAGGAAAATATGTTGAATAATAATTAATTAATTTTCTAAAAACTTATTGAATCTCCTTCTTATGTTTATAAGTTATAATACAGTGTATTGTTGACGTTGAGTCAAATGTAAAACTTTTGTTACAATCAATTTGAATGAGACAGAATTTTGTTTTAGTTATTTAATAATACTTTTCATCAATTAAAATTTAAGTTTCTTTAAAAAAAAGTAATGGCTGTTATGTTTTTCTATTGAGTTTCATATTTGGTCTACCTATCAAATGGTATTATCAATCAATACCTTCTAACTTATACTTTAATTATACCGTATAGGTTTAGCCTATTAGCAAATTCTTAAAGTCTAAATCTATTATTTTATTCACCAAATGAGTTACTATAGTGACAGCCTATAGTCACTATGGATCATATTAAAACGAATTTAAAAGTTACAGTATACTGTACTGTATATCATCGACGCTTTACAATTTAGTTAGAAAACTTTCTATTGTAAGGTTGTGTCGACAATTTTGTTCCAAACAACAAAGTTAATAATCTCCTTTACATAATTATAATGCATGTTAGGAATTATGTTTAGCTGTTAGGTTGTAATTCGATTGGCCAAGGGTTTTTCCACAAAAATTAGAAAGTTGTTAGAAAATATTACGCCTTAAAGACGTTCAAATAAAAATGTATTCTGGTTTGAACATGAAATCGACTAATGTACTGGTTTAACTGAAGCATAAAACTCTAAATACTCTAGTCCCGAATCTTAGTATTAGTAAAACTATTTGTTTGGATATTATTAAGTACCGGTAATTATAGTTTGATGTTTTCAGAATTGGAACTTTGTAGATTGTTGAAGTAGATTTGTAAATTATTGTTTGTGAGATTTCATATTTAAAAAGCCACATTATTTTTGTAATTTTGTTTTTAAATTTTATAACTTTAATAATGATTAAAGTTATATATTTTTAAATTTAAATATACTAATAGTAGTTTCATTGTAAACATTATTTGTATAACTTTAAAGTTTAATATCGAAATGTTTTTAAAAACTAAAAATGTAAATACAGTACTACTGTACAGTAGTACAGCAGAAGGTTTGCCTTGGTAAACTCCCGCCAGCATTTCCCAATCACCTTTTAGTAAAACCCAACACGTGCCCGCCATCTTGTTGATAACTTTTTCTCTTTCTTCATAATGTTCAACGCTTTTGAAAATTCGCTGTCCTAGTTTACTATTATCGTTCGCTCGCTTACCGTTCTGAATAAATAGTAATGCTAGGGAAATGTAAAAGAGGAAGTGACGTTGAACAGTTGACTGCAGTTGTGGAAAGTCATCGTTTGGTATATGCAAATGGCCGCTATATGTAGTAAGCATAGGGGGAAGTCGGATTGAACCCTGAAGTAGCAGCAGTGATGTGCGTCTTTTAGCCTTAATACTCGCTACCATTGGTAGCGTAGCGGCAAACAAGGTCTGTTTTTATTTTTTTTAAACCATTACAATTACTTAGCTATTACATTTGGTAGATTTTAGTTAAAAATTTTTTTGAAATCTTGTGTCACGTTAGTTTAGGTAGCATGATAGCAGCTGAGTTATACTACAGTATTATGAATTGTGAATAAAAGGGAATAAGGTTTTATACATTGCTACGCACATGGTTTTGCAAAGAAAGGAAGATTATTGAACAAGTAGTGATTCTAACATTACGCTTTATTGTATTTTAATGATAATACGCTCATTATTGTTTCATGCTATTTATGATGTTGATTTTCTTGTAAATGGATGAACTGATAATGCTTCTATTTTATAAGGAACTTAAGGTACCATAATGGGCGTGTGCAGTTTAATTGTTTATTGCCAATGATTTTAATATTTCATTTAATATTATTTTTAAGATTGTATATTATTTATTAATAAAACAAATGTAGCTTGACAAAATATTGGGGATAATTAAATATAGCAGAAATAATAATCAGCATTGTTCACTTGTCATGTTAAGAACCAAGATGGCGTTTTCAGCACTTCCTGTTGGCGATTGCAGTTACATACAATGTTACAGTGGAAAATATACTGTAGAATACTAAATCAAGTATTTCATTAAGATTTTATCGATTGTAGTTTTATATTTATTTATCATCGTTATTGATTTTGAAATTTTTCTTGATTCTTTTATATTAAAAATAGCAATTTCGTTCATTTCTATCCGCCATTTTCAACTTTCTTGTTAGAAGCGTGTGTATAGCTAAGCAGGAAGTTCCATCAGCCATTAGATTGCAATGTAGTTGTTGCTATAGTAGTAATTAAACAGTATAATGTCATTTATTTAAATTGGAAAAGCATTACACGTAGAATGTTGATGATTATGTTTTGAAAGTATTGTTTAGATTCCGTAGCGTTAATCTGAAGGTCATGTATTTCAATCATAGTCGGACAAATTTTGCTGACCAGCCATTTACTGGTCCGGCTCTGATTTAAATTTAATATTATCGTATTTTATAAAAACTAATTTAATACATAGCAGAAGTTTCAAGAGTGAAGTACTGTATGCTAATGGAAGAAAGCGCTATTTCGGTTAATCGCATATTAAAATTATGCGTGTAATTAATGAACGTTACTGCATTCTGCCAAAGTATTGTTTTCTGAGAAAATAAAATGTCAACGAAAGTACAACCGCATAATTGTAATAGAGAATTTAATAGTTCTGTTTAAAAATGTAAATTCTCTTATTTATATTATATTAAATATAAACTTATTATTTTCTATTGTCACAGTAGTGACCAAAAATGAATTAAAATCACTGTTATTAATTAAACATCCATTATAATGTGTTTAATCAGTTCAAAGGATTAATTATTTTTTAATGTGACTGGTAACATTGTTTTATTATGCTGATTTGAATTTTAAAATATTAGGAAATTACTGTTATAATAATATTTTATCTTTTATTTCATATAATGTTAAATTGTAATTTTGTTTATGTTAAATTTTAATGTAGTTTTATTTATTAAATACATCGTTTTTAATTATTTATTAGGAACGGAAATGGCTTCAATTTCAGAAAAATCATTTCACATATTTGACGACGATGTACATCTGAAACGTACAGCTCGAAAATCTACTTTCGTTCCAAAGAAAATTTCAAGCACTTCCAGTGGTAGCAGTCCCGAAATGAAATCAATAAAATACGACAATAGATTATTGTTGACAAAATGTCAGACGTCAAAAATTAAAGAAAACGGTACGAATGGCGTACATAACGAAACTGGTCTAGATGATGAGTTACATAATTCCGAAGTTCAACCTGATGACAAAAAGTACAACTCCGTCGAAGAAATGCAGGCTTTTCAAATACGAAAACTTCAAACTGCAAGGAAAAGTTTTCAAACTTCGAGTAATCGAGTGATCTCTAATACAACGGCATCCTCCTTAGCAGTTAAAAGTAAAGACTGTGCTTCATCTTCTTTGGCATGTTCAATTGCGAATGGTACAGTGAAATGCAAGCATTCCTTAGAGCACAAAACTGATACACCCACTATTAAAAATTTGCAAACTTCATTACGCAATGTTCCTACCAACGGTGCTGACTTGAAAATTCCTGTTGTAAAACTTGAGCGTGATATTGAATGCGCTTATCAGGAATCTAACCGGTTGACCGAGAGTAATGTCAGTGGTAAAAATTCTCGGAGGATTTTAGATAGCGACGACGAGATTGCCATCCCTGCAGCAAGGGGTTGTGGAGATGAACTACCACGTCTTTCAATGATGAGGTATCCATCTCAACTACATAATGAACGAGAAAAAGATGAGATGACAAATCGAGAAACACTGAAATCTTGCAACAAAACTTTTTCAAACGAAAATCAACACTACATTTCACAAAAAAATGGTAAACGGTTTGCTTTCTATACATATTTTAATTTTTTTTATATTTTTAGTTAATTTAGTTAAACGGAAATTATATTTTTAGAGGAACATATTTGCTCCGAAGATATGCTTGCGATTGAAAGGATGCTGTTAGAAGATGAATTAGCAGCTGATGAAAATCAGGATGATTCGGATTACATGTTATTGCCTGTTCGCCGAGGAAGAAAAAAGAAGAGACGACGTAAAAAGTTGAAAGGCTACACACGCGATGGGAATGTTTCGATAGTTAAGCAAAATGAAATATTAGCAAAGTCACAGCTAGGTTCGAACTTTTCTACTAACTTTCAGCCAACTAACGAACGTTTACTATTAACATCGACTGTGAATAACAACAGTTGTAGTAAACTTTCATTGATTCAACACCTGCCTAACATTGATGTTATCGATGATGTAGAGTTTTTGAGTTTTGAAACTGAAGACGATTTGCAGAGGTTTGTAAAACGTAATCCGTCTTACACTGCAGACTTTACTATCAAAAGTAGTGCGACCAGGTTTCGTGGAGCTCCGATTAAATTAACAAAAACAAATGATTTTACTAAAATTAAAGGTTGGCGCAACAAAGTGTTTGAAACTGATGTGCAATCCATTGAAACTCGTAATGCGGAAGTTGATCGTAGCCGTTTGGAAAGGGCACTTTTAGAGCAACGAACTAATCATCAAATTCACGACAGTTCTCAAGAAAAAATTTACGACGTTAACTTGAAAGATGAACATAATGAAGAACCGTTTGATTTGGATATTGACGTCTATGATGAATTGGCAAGAAGTTTAGATGAAGATGAAAACAAACATAAAGATGGGTGTACGGCTCCTCAAAGTCCACTGTTTGAAGAGGAAACTTCGAATGTCTTGTTACCATCTCGAAGCACTGATGACGAATTGGTGCCTGTTGCGTCATCCGGTACTGGAGATAAATCTGCATTTGTGAGTGAGCTATTAGATGACTTTTTAAGGAATAAGGCAGAATTAAAGACAAGTTTAAGTGTTGCTAAAGTAAAAGAATCCGGCGATGATAAAATTGATACTAAAGTTTGTTGGCCTACCAAAGCCGTTTCTCCAAATACTGAAATGGCCAAAATTAAACCGCCACCTTTTTCAACTCACAAACCTGTTCAACGCGTAATAAAGGAATTGTTTAAAACTAGCGATGTTCAACCAGTTAACCAACCACGTGAAGTTGTACCTAATGTAATACATAAAAGACTTGAGAAGTTAAATGTAACGGTCAATAATAGAGCTCCAATACAAAGTCCAAATTCATCTTTTAAACTAGTGCAGTTGTCTTTAGCTCAAGCTCATAACGCTGCTCAAGCGGTCATTGGTTTCAGAACGGTTTGTAATCCAGCTTTACCTGCTACAATAGTTAGAGCACCTAGTTTTGAATTACCAGTTGGGTGGAATCAAGTGGTAAGTTCAAGTGTTAGAAAAGAACAGAAAGGAAATTTCTTAGTAACTGTTACAAATCAGATGGCTGCAATAGCAGTTTCAGCATGTAATTTGACTAGAAAGGAATCGACCATGCCATCATATCAAGTAAATACAAAATTTGATGTTAAGAATAATGTGCAAAATAAAAAATTAGACGAGGTAATAATGAGCAAAGAAAATGACGTTACAAGACAGTCGGTTGTGAAGTATATGCATAACATAGATATCCAACCTCCGTCACCATATCCTGATACTGAAAACTTCGTTCAGAAGATTAATTCAGATAAAGGCTGTGATAAAGTGTTCTGTCAATTAGGCTGTGTCTGTGAGAGCCTCAAAGTACCTAAAAGAAAACGTAAACATTGCGGCAAATTCGATTGCATGTTTGGCTGTACATGTAACACTGTTGCTCCTGTAGTAACTCCTGTTCAAACTTATGCAGAAGATTCATCAACTCGGCTTAAACGTCAGATACGTCTTCCTGCAAGGCTGAAAGATTCGTTTTTATGGAATAGCGGTAGTGAATGGGAAATGCCTATGCAACGAAAGAGTGAAATGAAAGACGATCATACGCGTTTGTTGTGGAAAAGTAGTGCCAAATGTAATGATTCGAATACGCCGGTTAAAAAAAGAGCTGTGAATAACAGGATGAATATGAGACTAAGTAAACCGATTAGTGATTCAAAGACTTTTATAAATAATGATAATCGTAATAGTAACAATGTGATCGTTAATTTAGAGCGTAGTTCATCTAGCGCTAGCGTAAAATCAGTTGACAGTGTTAAACAAAAAAATCAGATTTACTACAATCAAAAAGAACGTACAAGATTATTACTTCAGCAGAACTCAGGAACAGAATCCTATAAGCGTTCAATTTTGTTACCTGATAGTGGTGTTGAAAAAACACGTAAAGATTTTTTGAAAGCTTTATATAAACAGGTACCAGAAAATTGTAAAAAAGATTTATCCATCCAAAAAATCCATTTGCGACGGTCAGATCATTCAAATTTTCCACAAACTTCTAGAAGCGGTGATGGTACTAAAGATAATGGACCTAATTCGATGTTGCCTCATGACTGGAGATTTGTTACAAAGTCTCCTGAAGAAAATCCAGAACTTAAGGAACGGCGTCGTCAATTATCACAATTGGCAGATAATAAATCTAGAAGTAAAATCATTGAACGTGCACAAATGAAAAGGCATTTCAAACATCTGAAAATTCTTGTTGAGCCATTAATGAGTAAATTGAAGGCGCAAAATCCTGAAACGTTAATAAACACTTCAAACGTTCTTGCAATGGTGAGATCGATTTTATTATTTAATTACATCTTTATTGATATTTTATTGCATAATTTGTTTAATTGTATCAGTAAATGAGGCTATAAGCAAATAAGATTTTGATTCAAAAAAATTATTGTATTCTCATTAGAATGCTTATTGCTTAAACAAGAAAAGTGAAATGAATAAGTTTTTCAGCAAATTTCTTAAATAATTTTGAGTTTTTAATATGTAAAATTTATTATTATTGATAATTGAGTAATGACAGGCAGTATTGGCGTGCCATTCTTGTAGTTTGGACATAACATATAGTTTATAAGTATGTAGCTTTGTAGTATTTATCTATTTGACGAGGATTATTAAGTTTTTACTAGAATGGAAAAATTGAACATTTTTTTATTCAACCAATTATCGTTTGCAAATTATAATTTTTAATTTTTGAATTAATGATTTTTTTATTCCAATTTAGGCAACTTATACGGTTAAAAGTTTGAAACGACAAGAGATCGATTTGATAAACACGAAACGTCAATTTGCCATTAAACGCATGCAACTTCTTCGTTATTATGAAAAAGAATTGGCTGGTAAAATACTTACCATTTTTTAAAAATTTAATTGTATACCTTTAAATAACATTCTTTTATTAGATTTTGAAATTGAAAAGCAAAAGGCGATCACTAAATCCTTAGCCATACGTTTGCAAGCCTGCTGTTCGGTAAATAATAATCGTCAGGTAAAGTAAAATGACATCAAAAACAATTTTCATGCATTGTTACAAATGTTTTTTAAATTTTTTAGGCATGCGGTTTCCTTAATAGAGATGCAGGAAAAGTCGTTGCTGCAATCAAACAAATTAATTTTGGAAGTTGTGGTATTATTTTGTTATTTAATAAACTTTAAAGTTAAAATTTTAAATTGAAATATATAAATAGGAGTTAAGTCAAACGTAGTCGATAGAAATCTTGCCAATATCGATGATGTTGAAGAGCATCTGTCAGATTATAGCGCTGCTGATATTGATGAAGATTTATTAGAAGAACCTAAAGTTGTAATTGAAAATGATCTCGACGACGAAGGAAGTGACAAGGACAGCAAAATAGTTGATATTTGTTCTTCTGGTGATGGCAAAATACAAAACTATGTTCAAAGTCGCCCACATAATGTCACGATTGCTTCATCTAACGCTAATCATAAGAGGCCACTTTCGAAGGTGCATCCTAGCATTGGTAAATGGAAACAGGTATTGCCTCATTCATCATTAACAGAAAAGTCGTTACGTTTATCTGCGGGACCATCAAATTCACGTTCTAAATCGTGTAATTTTGAAAACATGCGTAGCACTAAGTCTAATCACAATATGCATCCCTCTTCTAATCCAGCTGAAGGTTAGTTTGAAAATTTAGGAAATAAAGCTAAAGTTAACATTTATTTCTTTATTTTAGATTTCAGTAGAAGACTTAAAGTACATAATATGCTAATTGCTGCTAAAAGTAATGCTAAGACTAGCAGTATGCCTTCAAAGTCATTACCTACTACTTTTGAACCTGTTAATGACTCTAACACTATTCTGAGTCAGAAGCGGTTTTTAAAGATAGGTGATGCGCAGTCTCAAAAATCTTCACACTTTGTACTATTTCCTGGAGAAACAAAAGCGAAGTCGAGCGAAACGGAAAAACAATTTCCAACAATCACCTCTCAGATTAGATCACAAAGTAGTTCTAATGCAATGTGTATAACTACTGAGCCATCGGAGAATCGTACGTTTTCTGGTAGTAATAATCGGAATTATGCAACCATTTTGATTCCCGTTAATATGTTACCAGGCACAAACTCAGTGGGTGATAGGAAGACTGCGGTTGGATTGCCTCCTGGAATTATATTACAACCAATTGTTTCAGGACCTGTGTATGCTGGTGGAGAGAATGCCAATGACAGGAAAGTTATTTTTGCTAATAGTAAAATAAGCACTAATGCATCCACTAATGCGGTGTCACAAATGAATTTGGCACTTAATAATTATGATGTGACGAGTCCGTCGTCACAATCTAAAGTAAGAGATGATAGGGAAGCCGTTTATGGTTCATTGTCATCTCCAGATAGTTATAATGGAATCGTAACAACAGCTGAAGAACAAGATACAACAAGCAGTTTAAAGCCAAATGCCAACTCTAGCACTGGTGATCGTTTGATCATATCATCACCTTATTCTCATAGCACAAAAAATGCTGATGAGTCTGAAATTGCCGACTCAACCATTAACGAGAATTCTATCGATGTCTTAGTTGTTGATGAAGTTACTTCACAACTTGATGGGGAATCGATTGATGGTGACACTAGTGACTTAGCCTTCGAGTCTGAAGAAATTCCTAAGATTATAAACTTTGTAACTATTACTGAAGATGAGTTTAGATGTAAAGACGAATCACTTGAATCGGTAACGTCATAATCGTAAGCTCGTGTATAATACTATTCATTTGTACAGTAAAATACTATAACATTGTCGCGCTCATGTACAGTACATAATTGCATATTACACCAATTAAATATTTAAATAAAAAATCGTATTGGTGTATCATAGGATATTTATATTTCATCACGTAGTTGTTAAAACATTAAAAATGTCTCAAATGATAAGAATTTGACAATTTCTGGAACCGTTTTATCATTTGCATTACAAATACTAAGTTGATAGTAGCAATTCATTGGAACTTAAATGCATCGGTATGTCAACGCACAAATTACCTACTGTATTAGTTTCACAATTGCAGTGGTATTAAGTCAACTGGGTCATTTAAAAAAAACTTCAAACGAATTATACAAGTGCAGTATTTGCATCTTATTTTATGTTTAAGAATGTTACAGTACTGTACTTATGTTTTAGGTTCAATGGATTTTATAAATACCGTGTTGTGTACAAGAATATCGTTAACATTTATTTAATCGTTCACGTTAGCCCTTTTCGCATAACATTAGTCGTGGACGATACTAATGTAAAGAGAAGGAACGGCAGGTAACACATCTAATTAATTTTACATAGAACTCTCCAATGAACTGCTCACTGATTCATTAATGTCGCATATTTATCAATTGTTTTCATTTAATAAACTTCGATTGCTAATTAAATGGAAATTAAATTTTAACATAGGAATGTACAAGTTGCAATATACAGTACGTCAGTATCATTAACTATAAATGCAGCGCTATTTTATCTTTTCGTAATTTCCGCATGAATTATTATAGTTTGTGACTCATAGCTGGCGCTGAATGTGCTGGATAACTCGTCGTAATCGGGCCTCCTTTGTTCGTGCCTCGAAAGCTGTAAAAGCAAACGGGGGATGGAGAAAGCGAGAAACCTGTAGAGATCTCTCGGTTTATTGTTGAGTTGGGTAGTGTAGTTAGAGGAGGCTCAGTTGTAGCGAGTTTATTAGAGGACGGTGGGATCAGCGTCCTAATATTATCAACGGAGCTGTGCGTGGTCGTTCTTCTCATTTTTTTTTCATCGGATCTCATTTTCACCCGAGGAAAGCATCAAGGTAAAAATACTTTAGGTATCAAATTTTATTCTCAAAAATGTGTATCAGTAGACTAAAGTTAGGTTTTCGTGTAGGACACTATATACCGTATAGTGGTTGATATTATTAAAATAGGTTGAACGAAGGTTATCTTAATGGTGACAAATGTGCTGAGCATGTAAATTGAAACGTGATAGACTGTTGTGCAGGCAGGATATCCTATGAATCATTAAACTGCACAAGTGTTATCGATGCTTTTAGTTTAGATTAAGACATAATTTTGTCATTCAAAACGGTTATGTGCTTGTTAGTTAGTAAACGTTTTTCTAAAAATATTATAGAAAGTAAACATTAACAACAAAAATTCATATAAAATTATCAAATCAAAAGGTACATGACTCATTCGTGTGTGCATTTGCCGTAATAATTTTAAGATTGATTTTCGAATCTTTTATACAAAGAACTCAACGATTTGTATTCTTTTTAAACTGTTTAATTTCCAGTTAAATAACCTAATTATTAGCATTACAATGAGGGACTATAAAACGGTACCCTTAACCAACAACTCTTAGCTCGTCTATAATCAAAAAGAATTGTGCAGTTTTAACATTTAAATTTTTTTGTAATAGATACTGTCAATATTATCTGGCACTCATTTCCCGTAGTCCTCATGCTATTCTATTGAAAGAATAATTTACCGGATCTGTTAATTTGACAGTCAACTTTGATAATATGAACTTGTATTATAAAGTGATAGCTTTAATAGATAAAGTTGATCAGTTTACTACTGTAAGTTAGGTACGGTACTTAATCGATGACCGTGAATAGTATGCGATATTTTATCTAGAATAAAAGTGGTAATCCTATTGATTATTTATTTCTTTTTGTTTGGCTTATTTGCAATTTAAATTTTATATTCAATTAGCATGTTATTCATGTTACGGTGCAATACTGTTGTTACTTGAATTAAAATTCCGTTTGCAATCTGTTTTTCATAACTTTCTTCGCACACGTACATAACTTATTTTGTTGTTCGTGATTGAATTAAATTAGTGTTGTTTGCCCCATATGTCGGCAATCTTACTACAACCATGTATGGAAAACCTGGCGAAAGTGCTGCTTGTAAAATAAATGACATTGAAATGAGATCACGTTGACTGTCTTTAAATTCCAATCATGTAATGATTATTTAGAGCTCATTCAAGCTAAGTTATAAGCTTAGTAAAAAAAATATTCATCTGCTCATTTTGAATCTTTGCCAAACGATTGATAACATGGTATGGTCGATACACATCGGAAAATAATTAATTTTAAAGGAAAAACGTCTTCCTACGCTTTACAAGTTGAAATAGTAGGCGGAAATTGTTTCTTTGCACTGCGTAAATCAACAACTCCAGGTTAGCTTAAACTTTTATTTACAGTGTTGTGCACAAAAAAAAAATTTGTTTGAATCATCGTAAGATATGGTTATTCTTTATTCTGACATACTTTTCAGTTGAGAGGGTTTTGCGTTTAGGTAGCAGCCTACACTCTGTCACTAGGCTTTACTATTGTTTTACCTTTCCCCCTAGGTCATTAGCTATCGGATATTACAAAATTCAGTCACCGAGTTTATATCATGCACTTCTCCTATTTTCTAATCAGGTGCTGATTCATCGTTTTCCTAGCCATAGTAAAAGGAGCTTCGTCATCCGACGACTCATCTCTCAAACTCGAGGGGATTCTGATATTTTCCATCTTTCCCCTCTTTTTCACCTATATAAGTTATTCTGCAATCGGCAGTAACCTAATGTTCCCTTCTCTGCATACTAAGATGCGCAGTTTGGGTACAAATCGATAATACAATTTTGAACAGTGTCTTTGGTAAAGTAACACATGGTCCAAAAAAGAATTTTAGAAATGCATAAATATTATTTCAGATAATTTTTTTGCAAATTACAACATTATCTTAAACTAACTTCACTAAAAGATGTTATCGAGCTCAAGATGCACTTTTTGAGATGCAGAAGAAGCTTTTAAGAAAACGAATTAAACACAAGAACATTATTCTTGTCCGATTGTTTTTTTTTTTCATAGTGAATATGACTTATCATTAATTAATTTCTTTAAATTCATCAAGTTTATTAAAAAAAAAAGAGAGAGAGAGAGAGAAAAATGTTAGATTGCGGAAGTCAACACTAAAATTTATTCAAATTTTATATTTATAAATACAAATGTTGACAAAACAGGCGTTTTCTGTTTAATATAAAATTATATGTATATGACAGATTATGAGAGACGCCCAAGCTGGGCTGATTGGTGATGCTTATACAAACTTATTATAAAGTGTGCATGTGCTTTTGTGGGATATCCCATACGAGGTGCACTTTTGAGGTTATTGGATAGCATTGTGTTTATTATTATTCACCATCTGGCGACAGTATAGAATAGATTAGAGAAAAAGAGGGGGTTGCTAAGAGTCGTTGTTATAAAATGACTGAGCTACATAATTATTATTATTGTTGTGATGTTACATGCACGTTATACTTTACGATCTAATGTAAAGCAACCTGAAAAGGAAATGGCGTGACGGATATTTTTTCCCGAGATTACAATCGTAGATTTTGTCTTATCATTGCATTATGAACTTAATTTACAATTGTTTACAGTTTTTGCACAATTAATACTTTTAACTTTGATATGAATGCCTTAAATGATTAAAGCAGTCTTGCATATTGTGTTGGCATTGCAGCACTTATACATGCTCAAATTCTAAAAGCATTTTTTTCTTATTCTGGATATTAATTGACTTTTATTACGTCATTTTCTTGCAATTATTATTAGTAGAAACATTATGCATGAAATCGTTCATGTCACTGCCTCTTAAAAGAACATATGGTGTTTTTCCGCTCTTAAAGACATCTGTATTGGCTTGACTGTTTCAATTAAATGGATAAATCATAATGAGCTCTTGTATTAACTTTTTTATCACGTCATCGTTTAATTGCTTTCAACATTTTAGACATAATATACGGATGAATTGTATTAAACACTAAGCAAATTCAATATTTTTTATTTGAAGATGAACAGAAACTGAAAGTGGAGCAAGGATTTTTATTTTTGTAGACTTGCATATGGTAAAAGACGTCATTGTATATAAAAATTTAAAAAGTGTACATTCAGTAGTTGTAAAGAATTACCTTAGCTAACAGTTGAAAATGATTATTTATTTTTAAGAAAAAACGATAAAATGAATGTTTGAATATTGTTATATTTTTATTAGCGATATACTGATATTGAGATAAAAAAAAATTCATAGTACAGTCGTTGATATTCTGTATTGCGATTTCCCGTGGCAGTAACTTTAATTTTATGGTATTGCTTTACAATATACCGTAAGTTATATCTTACCACTTTTTCGTCGTGTTCTTTTTCTTAACAAGTTTCCTGCAGTCTGCAAACATAGATAGTGCTCTTGTGCAACTCTACATTTAAAGAAATTTTTTTCATGTTCAGTGTCTCTAATAACCTTGGTGTAATACACTAATAATTCTTAAGCGAAGTTTAGCTATCATGTTTTAGTTGTTTTTAGTGGTTTTACCTTATCGTTATCTATTAAGAAGTATAAAAAAAAATGACTTTTTCCGAAAGTTAGTAATTTTATAACTCACAGTACGTTATCAAATACAGTACCGTACATTTTGCTTTAATTAACTTAAGTACTGGTATAGGTTGCCATAAGAACGATAGGATCTAATTTACTTGATGAGTTTAATCGATTTACTGATTAAATTTCTTGGATTTTTTTTAAGTTCTAGCTTAACATATTTTAATTTACGTGGCATTAGATAAATTGAGCTATAAAGCTTTAAAACGCTTTTAGTGGTACAGTATTAAATTTAATGGATATTCATGTATTATAGTGTTAGTAATGTTGTAGGTAATAATTGTACTGTTGAATTACTTTTATAGTACATTAGTTGATGATGCAATGCTTAAATTTTGGATCACATATCGTTGTTAATTTATTTATTGAGTTTAAAATACACTGTGTGTCTAATTGCCATACGGTATTCAAATTGTTACTCACTTGATACAAATGCTGGCATAAATAATAATGTATATAACTCGTAAGTTTTTCCAATATTTAATTTTTAATATTTATAGGTAAATCATGATGGCAACAAATGGATGTGAAGAACATTTCCGAAGTCCACCTACTAGAAATTCCGACGGAGATGAGCCAAGATTTCAGAGGAGTAAGACTGGCAGGTGCAGTCCCACGCACAGTGCTCACGGTTGTTTAATGAGAACCAGCTTGTTCAAGCTAAGCGCTGAAAAGAAAGCTAAGAAAGTTCGATTTTATCGCAATGGCGATAAATTCCATAAAGGACTTGTTTATGCCATTACACCTGAACGATTTCGCACATTTGAAGCACTTTTAGCTGACTTAACTAGAGCCTTGGTTGACCAGGTTAATTTGCCTCACGGGGCAAGAGTTATATTTGGATTAGATGGCCAGAAAGTTTGCAGTTTGGAACAGCTAGAAGAAGGCCAAAGTTACGTATGTGCTTCCACTGATTGCTTTAAGAAAATCGACTACATAAAAAATGAAAGTCCTTCATGGAACGTGAATAAATCTAAACAAGCTGAGTCTAATGGCACGTACAAGACATCACAGGCCGATCAGATAAATAAAGATTTTATACGTCCAAAACTAATAACTGTTATTCGAAATGGCATTAAACCTCGGAAAGCAGTTCGAATTTTACTCAACAAAAAGACGGCCCATTCATTTGATCAAGTTTTAAGTGATGTTACTGATGCAATTAAACTGGACACAGGAGCAGTAAGGAAGCTATTTACATTAGATGGACGACAGGTAAATCATTTTATAATCATTATTATTTACAGTATATTATCTTGAATCGGTCAGTCACTTATCAGTGCATTCATCTTTTTTAAATTTGGGGAAAGAAAACATTGTTAAGGAATTTGTACTTTTTGTCTGGAAATGTATTGATCATTCTTAAACAAACATAATTTATTTGGAATTTTGGCCATAAAATCGGTTAGCAAATACTTACTGAATCGTTTTCATGTTTTGAAAAATGAATAATTTTATGGTGTCGGATTTCGTGAAAACGTTTTTGTCAATAGTTATGCATTATGTTTCGGTATAGACTGCAGCTATTTATTCTCACTACATTTGAATGGTACATGACAACAACTTTTATGAATGAACACAACACTAATTTTGCTTTAAAAGTCTTGTTATGTAACTAATTATTTACCCTCATCAATACTACAGTAGGTAAATAACTTGCAAAGCATATTTTTTTAGAAGCTTTTTCTATTTTAGAATTAACGAGATGATGGCTTATTTTTTTATTACTGTAAAACATTAGCTATTCTTATATAAAAGAACTGAACTTTTATAAAGATTAGAGGTTGTTGTACAGCATTAGCAGTTTTAATTTAGTTTAAATGAAACTTCCTTTACAATCATTTTAATTAACTGCATACTGTCAAACTCAAGTAACAAAATTGCAACCACATTGTACTACTGTATCTCAAAGTCCTGAATGGCAAATTCTAAAATTTCTAACTTGTCTAGTATTTATTTTAAGTGTCTTGAAGAGTAATCGTAATTTCTGGAAGTAAGTTCAGCTATGAATGCATGTGTCTTGCCTATTAATAGAGTCGAGTTTGTCAGCGCAGTATTTTAATTTTAGCTATTTTCATGGTATTTTAGCACTGAGAATAAATTGCATTGACTATCAGTAATAGAAAGTATGTTGAATATAGTGATGTAGTATTGCGTAAATTGAAAGGTTAAACATATGATTTGAAATAATTGATTGCATTACACTCCCCTTTTTAGTATGAAATGTGTTGACAACAATAAAATACAGTACAGTACTTGTACATTATATTAAGTTCACAGAATTGTTTTGCCAATGTTATGTGACATGTTAACGTCAACAAATGATATAAACTTAAAAGTTTATCATTGTTTCACACTTGAATAATCGTTGAACTGCATTTCACCTTAATTGAAGGCGTTCTCTTCATATTGAAAGTTTATTTTATGGTTCTGTTACGATTTGTGTTGGCAGTTGGCACGATTTTTGTACATGACTCATCCTCTCTATTTTTAACATCAGGAACTTTTAGGCAGTTTAATTTACTGATCTATTGTGATAGACGTTTTTCAGTAATTTTTAAATACAAATTTATTTACATGTAGTTTATTATAGTGATAGAAAGGAAGTTTTATATTAATTTTTTTATGCCAGGGTTGTATTCACCTTCATAATCTTTAAATGCTTTGGAGTAGACGTAGATTGTAAAGAGTTACATTTATTCAACTTGCAAGTACATTATCATTATTTGAGTACGATTAAACCAAAGTGATTGCTAATAAATGTATTATATCAAGTGGTAAACCTTACATTTTTATGGTTGAGAAATAAAAAACATAACTGTTGATGACTTCACTTAAGATTTTTCAGAAATCTAAAGTTTTTTGTAAAAACTTGCTGTAGCTAAATATTTAAAGATTTTAGTTATTGAATTTGGTAAAGTAGTAAATAATTGAATAACTAATTTGAGAAAATTTAGAAAATTCTATTTTCATTTGAATTGCTTTACATTTTAATGCATTAAATGTTTGTTAATGTAGTTCCTTACGGGTTTTTAAGTTTGTTTCACGATTCCATAAGTACGATATAGTTTTATCTTTAGTAATCGGATAGAAAAATCGGTTATTATGATCGTATTATTATGTTGGGGTTTATAGTTGGATGATTGATAACAATGAAATCTTTTTGCAAGGCTACGTCGATCCATTGACATGAAAACCAAAATAATGCTTTAATTTCGTGACTGTAATATTAATTTCTTCATCCCAAATGACTGATTTTGTTAGAACGACTGTAGTCTGAATTTTATTGACTGTATTTTGATTTACTGTGTGTTGACGTTTGTTGACATTTTTCCGTTTTTATTTTGTTATTGTTGCTATATTGAACTTGAAATGTAGAAATCTCTTGACACTTCTAATGAAAAGCCATGCATCATTATTCGGTTTTATTTTTTTCTTGCGCATTTTGTCGAAATGTTGGATTGGTGTTATACTTGTATTGTTCACTTGTCGAAATCAATCACGATTGCTTATACAACTGTGTAACGTTATTCCTAGGTTGTTTTCTCTTGTATTTAAAATCTTTTGAAGTAAGTTAGTAACCATCGATCACTCATCTTTGACAGTTAAACAAAAAACTTGTTAATGAACCGTTCGTTAGTTTTAAACTTTTTGCTTTGAAAATACGAGCTTTTGTTTTTCAAAAGGAAATAAATTTAACGTCACAAACGGGAATTTAATCTTAAAATTCAACCTTATACAGTATGTCGCCGAATCAAAATTGAGTCAGATAGTTATTAGATCAACCATACATTAGTTTTACATTTTTTATCATTAATCCATTTATTATGTTACTAATATGACTTTTTGGTTAAATTATAGGTTATGGGCTTGGTTGATCTTTTTAACGAGGACGATATCTTCATTGCTTACGGACCTGAAAAATATTCGCACGATGATTTTGACCTGGATTCCGATGGTACGTTACGCACACGCTTCTTAATTGGTTTGCTCATTAATTGTTTAAACTTGTTGCCTATCTATTATATGAGGATGCTTTCTTAATTGCATATTTTTACTTCACCAATGACAAACGAAAATATATTGTTTAGGAGATTAGTTCAAATATCATAATGCCGTTATGCTTGGCTTGTTACTTTGCCATCTCAACAGTGGCATGATTTTAGCTATTGTAACGTATTGTTGCTGCCAAGGTATTCGTGCATTTTCAATTGGAAAACAGTAAAAACTGTAGTTGCAATGGCCAACAAAAAAAATTACTTATTATAGTTACTGTTGTGGTTAATGCACTAAAAACTGAAATTGTTTTCTGTTGAGAAGATGACTAAAGCCTCGATAGTAAAAATTTAAATTATTGGGATTAAATTTTATGAGAATGAGATGTCAAATTAGAATTTTAATGTAATTGAATTTGCAATCGAGGAATATTGATTTACTAAAATGTTATGCAATGTACATCATTTTATAGTAACAAAACTGTGCAATGCTATACAGTCTATTTTATAACTCAGAAATCAATCTCGCAGTGCACCACTAAATTATCGGTATACTTTGTGCTTACCGACACTTATCTGAATTCTGGGATATCTAATTTAATTCAAGTTCATTAGTCTCGCCATGAATGCGCATCTTTGTTGTTAGGGCAATAACGGAATTTTCTACTTTGCGTACATTGTATATAAAAAATTATCTTATCGCATACCGTACATTGCTATAATTTATACTGTATGTACTTTTAATGGTGTAATTTTATGGGCAGATTACATAGTAGTTAAAGAATTTGCAAGGGTAAGAATGCATTAATGTGCGAGTTTTCCTTGTGAGCTTTATTTTAAATATCATGTTCATTACGGTAAAAAAATAATATTTTTAAGTTTTTCTTATTTTAGAAGCGCTGGTATTTTTTTTAGTGTTTTGTTTTTGCTTGAAAAATTACTTTAAAAAAATAGAGCAAGAATGCTAAGCATCCGAGTATATAAACAATGTAATTAGTTTTGTCTATTTTTATTACAAATTTCTCGTCATTTTAAGTTAGCTTTAAATTGTACAAATTTGAAAACTTCGTTTTGCATTTTATACAAGTTTGCCACATTATATTGAATTTTAAATGGTCATTAATCATTATTGGCATTATTTTATTTTATCTGACATTCACTTGCATAATATATTTGACATGTAAACTATAGGTCGTTAATAATTATTTCCAGATTGTAGACAAATCCAATTGCTTACAATCTGTATATTGGATGCTGGCAATACAGATGCACTGCACCGTATTTTTTGCTCAGCACCATTGATCCATTAGTCACTTTTAAAGGCGTTTCTCGTGTTATCTCGTACCATAAATTTGATTTTCCATGCAATATTTTTCATGCGATAGTTTCTCAGAAACTTGAATGACATTTTATTTTCTCATTGCAATTTGTTTGGCTTTTAGAAATATCAGTAATGGCGTGTTTACGAGGCTTGGATCTCGCTTTTAAGTGCGCATATGTAACAGTACAGTACTTTTATTCTTTATCGATCCATTCCGTTGACTTGGCAGGTTGCATGGACCTTTAACAAAGCAACAGCCTTATAGCAATGAATTATAATCCCAATGTGCACCCCAAAATACTCTCTCTCGTGTATGGCTCAGGTCTAGCGAGTTTTATGGCCACATGTCGCGTCGATTCTTTACATTGGTGATGACTATGGCTTGGCTTTAGTTCTTACATTATTTTCAATAGGTTGATTGTGTTGGTAGTGGCATCATATTATTCTTACGTGACCTTGGTAACCAAAAGGGGTTCACTGAACCCTTCCCATTTTTCTGCAAGGCCCAAAGCCAAATAAAATTACGTTTTTTCAGACGAGGAAAAAAATATCCAGATAACGGTGTGCTTTTGCGACATGTGGGAGTTTAAGAGCTATAAACGTTTTAATGATTTTGATTAATGAATCATAAAATTGGTATTTTATATTAGGATACAAACGTCAAGTGTTTAGTCGCAAAATATATTTTTGCACAAACTGCTAATGATGTCGGTGTTCTAAGTTAAGGTAAACGGCTATTTGATGTCAAACAGATGCGAATGAATCAGCGGGGTTGAATACCGAAAGCAAATACTGTACCTATGTACAACGTTCCCAGTACATGATATACTGTACTTGTGCTGCATTATAGTGTACTGTATGTGTACATTAATGATGACTTGAAATCTATTATCGATCGACTATATACTGTATCACCTCTTACTTGATTAATATTGATATTATGTCGTGATGAAACTTTCTGGGTGGTATAGGAAGTCCATACTGTATATGCAGCTGATATGCTAATGTAAACAAAATGTTTTATGTTGTATAGACAACTGAGAATTTGAGACGGTTGCTTCCAGTATAAAATTATATAAAGTTCCTAGTGATATTATGCTTGCGTTTTCCATTCAAAATTTTGTATCCGATTTATATCCGTAACTACATATTTATTATAACAATACAATTTCCCCGCTGTAGTTCTTTTTAAACAATGATGTATTGCATTGTGGCCAGACGTGATATTGTCCTGTCATGTACAGTGGTTTATAATACTATGGCCATTGCATAGGCTGCCGTGATGCGAATCTAAACACTGTACATTGTAACTAAAGCTAAAACAAAAAATTGATATTTGACAATGTCTGTGTTTACAGGTGTTGTTTTATGCAGTTAACTGATGGAAATGACAAATATTGTTCAAAATGGCATTGTTTATTGACCTATGTTTCTTTTTACCGTGGTTAGCAGTAACTACTGTAAACTAAATAAATTTGATCAAATACAGTATAGTTAATGCTGCTAGTATTATCTTTGGTGCAAAAGATCATTTATCTACATCAAAATCACTGTCTTAAGCTTGCATACATAAAGATATTAATGAATGCTTTATAGAAGTAAACGACTTTAGTAATTTCCATTGGCTAATGTTAGGATATTGAACAGTAATTTTTATACAAGTTAAACATATTGACGATTATGTCAGTCTGATTTTGAAGGAAATATCATTTTTACTTTAACGTTTATTTTTACTATAAAGCTTACTAAGTTTTTGTCATTTTTGTTCTTGCTAGAGTTAGTCATGGTGGCAATTTCCGTCCTTTGAAACCTTTTCTTAATCGCTACAAATAGCATCCGGTGTCATGCACTCACCTTTAAAGTAAAAGTACTGTAGCTGTAACAGCTCGTTTATAATGTATTGACATTAAAATTTAAGGGAATAGATATTTCAAATTGTTGCAAAAACATTCGTATAAAGTTGGCTGCCAGTAAAATTTAAATGATTTTTATGTGCTTTTGGGAAATGTAAGTTGAATGACATTCTTAAAGCATGATGTTTTTGAAGATTTACTCTATGAAACCGCCAGTTGCTAAGCAGACATAACAATTTGTTAAGATATAGGTATGACTCGTGTAATTTGTTTTTTGTTATTTTTATTTTCTAAAATCTTTTGCGTGATGGAATACAATATTTGAAATGTACATTGCACAGTACACAAGGCATGTTAGGCAACATTCTGTAACCTTATTGATGGTTTATTATTAATGTTATTATGGCTTTATCGATTTTATTATTTGTTTTATGCATACATGTCAATTGAATGTTAATTTTTTTGTTGTTTTAGAATTTAAAGCTATATCACCTTATGCCAAAAGTCCCATTCCTGCAAGAAAGAGCAAAAGAAAAACCAACTACAGATCCATGTCGCCCTCTTGTGCAAGTGATAGTAAGAATTCTTTTTTTAAAAAACCGTGTTATCATGTAGTGTTGACATCAATTTATTGTTTAGCATCTACAGGTCGTGGAACTGACAGCGTTAGTTGTGGAAGTCCTTTGGGTTCGCCAAGAATGTCAAGAAAATTTATTAAATCCCCAGTAAAGAAATTTCTTTTCCAGTACTATTGAAATTATAAGAAATTGACTTTAAGAAACCGTTATTAAGTAAAGAAAAAAAATTAAGTTTCAGATAACCAATGGGCACAATGGACATGTTTCACCTCAAACATTCAGATGTCCGAGTTCGATTAGTGCAAAGTATGAAGTAGGAAGGATTATTGGTGATGGCAATTTTGCAGTTGTCAGAGAATGTGTCGAAAAGTATGCATCTTAATTTTTGTTTTTTACAATTGTTTCTGATTGCTTGATATTGTAGAGCTTGTGGTAAAGAGTTCGCTCTTAAAATTATCGATAAAAGTGATTGTAAAGGGAAAGAGCATGTGATCGAAAGTGAAGTGAACATTCTACGCGGCGTAAAACATCCTAACATAGTCCTCTTGGTTGAAGAATACAATTTTGAAGACGAACTATATATGGTCATGGAATTAATCAAAGTACAAAAGCCATACATACTTTATCTAATACAATACAATGATAATTTGGTTTTATTAACTAGGGAGGCGATTTATTTGACCATATTACATCAACTGACAAGTTTACGGAACGAGATGCCAGTAGTATGATGCATGATTTATCCAGTGCACTTAAATATTTGCACATGAGAAATATTGTTCATCGTGATATCAAACCTGAAAATTTACTGGTATTAAACATTTGAAATGGTCATTTATTTAATAGTTAAATATTTAATTATTATTAATATTCAAATAAGGTGTTGGAAGGACCTGATGGAGCAAAATCTTTGAAACTCGGTGATTTCGGTCTCGCAGTTGAATACAAAACTCCATTATTTACTGTCTGTGGAACACCAACTTATGTGGCACCGGAGATTTTGGCAGAAACTGGGTAAACTAAATTTTTATGAACAATTACGATTATCCCTTTATAACATCTTGTTCATATTTTAGTTATGGCCCTAAAGTCGACATTTGGGCTGCTGGTGTAATAACTTATATTTTACTTTGTGGATTTCCACCATTTGCTTCACAAACAAACAATCAGGAAGAACTTTTTGATATGATTTTAGCTGGGCAATACGAATTTCCTTCTCCTTATTGGAATGACATCTCAGATTCAGCTAAAGTAAAGTGTTATTCTGCTTTATTTTGCATACTACTTACGATAATTTTGTTTAATATATTTAGGAACTAATAACTCATATGTTGCAAATTGACCCAGACAATCGTTTTTCTGCTGCTCAAGTTTTAAATCACCCTTGGGTTTCAGTAAGTGTGGTGCTTTAGAAGTTTATTTTAACAGCTAGCTCTTACTAATTTTCTTATTTAGGACGATTCAACCTTAGGTAAAGATCGAATTTTAGACGTTTCTTCCCAACTAGGGGTGCACTTTGATACTAAATCCAAATCCTCCCACAAGTCAGCTGGCATTGCACTAATCGCTGTAAGTAGTTAGGTGGTGTTTCAACCTGTACAACTAACCATCCCTCCTTGGTGGAGTATTTCTTGCAATACAGTATATTTTTCCTCTGGCTACAATAGACACAATCTTTATTTTTTTCGTAAACAAAGGGAGAAACAAAGTCTATTCTAGTTTTGTAATACTAAAATTTTACTGAGATGCAACTAGTTTTAACGGGTCATTTAGTTGTATGTACGTGCCATGCCTTTTTCCTTATACATAATGCACTGGAGAATGCAGTTTTATGTCTGAATTTTATAGATTACATTTCATGTTGTGTTTGGGGGTCTTCCTATACTTTAACCAAAAATTATAAAATATCCACCATATCCCCTTCCAAGCAACGAAAATTTTAATTTTGCAAGAAACTTATTCTGTGATATGTTCTAATTATATATATATATATAAAAGATATTTGTACATAAAAAATCATCGACCGACTGTGAATGTAAAATATTAATCTTCAGTTTTTACATCAATTAACATAAATAAAAATTGGTGAAAAACACGTTAGAGATAAAATATAATTTTTAATTTTTATAAATGATTTTTATTATACACAGGGCTCTTTAATTATTCCTTTGATCAAGTTTGATATAGAGATTTATTATTGTTAATTTTTTGTACTAGTTAGATGAAATTAGAAATTCAGTTGCTTATCATTTATTTTTGTTTGCAATGTTTCATCATGTATGGATTGATCGAGTTGCATGCGTTATTGACAGGGTTTGATCAGATTATTTGGTTTGTTGTTTTTATTTAAAGCATGTAGTTCCATTGGGTGAACTCTCCCACTTAGTTATTTTATTTGGAATGTTATTATTTGTTACGTGTATGTATTGTTATGCCAGCTGGCGCCTTTTCAATCTCTACCCGAATCCCACAAATACCCCCGTTTCTTCCTCTTATCCTTTGCACCCAATGGCATCAGCGGATTTTGTGTTGGCGATTGCATTGGTTCCCGATTAAGTTGCTTGACTTTCATCAAATAGATGATATCAAGGTAAGCCTTATTTTGTTTTTATTTAATTTTATGTTAATTTATTTTCCAATGGGGGCAGTTAGTTGGATAGATAAACCTATTTCTCTTGGCATTTAAATCCCATTTTTAAAGGTGTCAAATCGACATTGTTTAAAATTTGTTTTTTCAATATAGTCAACTGCGCTGGATAAGCAACAAGACAATTTTGTATATTCTCGACGAGGTGTTCGTCCTCCAGGTGATGGAGCTCCCGTAATTTTGTCAGTAGGAGAACCAGTTGGGCAACGTGACGAGGTGTTTTAATAAAAATCAACAAACAAATCGCATGGGATCGGCGTGATATGCGTGTCAAATATAGCAGTGGGATAAAATGTTTCTTATTTATGAATTTTGCTGCTACTGTACGGCATACTGTGTATTGAGTATTGGATGGTCTTTCCATATTTCCTAGAGTAACATTGACTTCTTCCAAAACATTTGCGCTTTGTCGCTTTATGCATGCAGTATTAAGTTTGGTATAACATAGTCATTTAATTTTTGTCGATTAGTATACAGTAGTTCTTTTCATTGACTGAAAATCATTAATGAAAGAGCCGATGTTTAAATGTTTTGACATTGAACATTAGCAATGAGTGATATCGAATTAAGCATTGTGATACGAGACTGTAGAGCGACTATTGTAGAAACAAGCGATAGTAGCTTATAGATTTACTTACTAAACACTGCAACGGTCTAATTATCGCCTGACTCAATCGATAAAATTACGCAGTGGTTTGGCATTTTTTAAACAAAACTTTTTTGGTTTTATAAAAAGAATATTCGATCGTTTTATTTGGACATTTGTATGCATTTCATGGTTTTTATATGATAACTGATGAAGTTGCTGCTCAATTATTTATATTGCATTTTTTTATTGTGAGAAATTTTGTAAAGCTTTATTAATCTTGAGACATTTTTATACTTAAGACCCAATTCACTCATAGTTTAATATTATTATACAGGTTTACCGTCAATCACTTTAGTAACATTTTTGAATTTGTCCTACGATAGCGATTATTGACTGAACATATCCCACATTGTGTTTAAAATATTACATGGTATGAATATACCGGTATTACAGTACAGCATAACCTTACTATACAGTGGGTTCCTGTATAATGTATACAATTACGCGTCATAAATATCGAAATACTATCTTGCATCTCATTCAAATAGTGTGCTTTTCTTATAAATACAGACAGACAAAACGTGAAAATTTTTAAATATCTAAACTTCTAAAAGCTACTTGTCTACTATAAAATTTTAATTGATGTCACTTGCACTCTTGATATTTATTGAAAATGCATCTGTATGAAAAACTATTATAGTAGATATTTTACTTTCAAAGTAACGCCAATGGTATATATACTTTATCATCGATCGAATTGTCTTTTATACAGTACATTTATTGATCACAATAATTTTGCATGCAATAAACTGTAATATCTGAAATTTGGTGTTTTATTGTGAACTATAGATAAACAATCCGAAAAAGCTTACCTGGTATTGCTTCAGTAAGCACCGATTCACTTTCAGTTTGGATGTAACCTTGTTGAAATAACTGAAACTAATTTTTAATTAAATTTCATCCAACTAAATTATGATACTCTTGCAAAATATTTATTAGATACATGCATTATATTTATTATTGCAAACAATTTTAATAGAATTTGTAAAAAACGGACTTTAGTTTAAATGCTCACTTAATTTCATTTTATTTTAAAAATCACTTTAATTGTTGCAATTTTCGACCTCACGGTTTGAAACAGGGTTAGATAGTATGGATTTTTAGAAAACATTTACAGTATATTTTTTGATTGTTTAAGAACTCAAATTGTCCTCTTTAATTAAGTTAATTGCCATATTTAATTGTTTTGAGCGAACTCTGGCCCACAACAAATGATTAGTTAGCCCAAAGATCTGGGCAGCTTGATAAACTGCTGTTTCAGGTGCCAAAACGGTGGTACATCCCAATCCTATTTGAATATTATTTAGTATACATTCGATTTACAATTACAATGTTAACTTACCTGAAGGAAGACGAAGTGAAGACCAAATGTCTTGGGCACCCCAGTCAGCTGCAATAGGCGGACAGTTAATAACTGGAAAACTCGTACTTCCAGCAGTAACTGGACCAAGGCCATTGCTTCGGCCAGCAATGGCAACAAATACCGTTGGTACACCATCACCTTAATTTATAATTAAAAGTTAATTAAATACAGTAACTGGTTAAAAGCAAATACATTAAATACTAATAAATTCAAAACTTACTTTCATAGCCAGCTATAATTTTTAATGTCTCAGTTGTACCCTTATGAGCAGATGATACTCTCAACTCACAGTGGATGCCAAATTCATTGGCCAAACTCTGAACTTTACGTCCAAGTAGCACATCACTGCTGGAGCCCATTAAAACAACAATTCTTCCATTAATTGGGATTATGAATTGCTAAAATATACAAGTTGTAATTATCCGATAGTTCAATGTAAATATCAAATACAAATAATTTACTTACATTCAGTTTTTCTTCCACCCACGAAAAATTTTTCAATACTGTCAGCAAATCTTCATTAGTGACTTCCTGCAAGTTGCGATATACTTGCTTGTCTTTCATCAATCGCTTGTCTCCGGATGGCCACAATCTCCAAGAATCACTATCTACGAGGTCAGCCAAAAGAATTTCTCCTATATTTACACATCAATGTTAATTACAAATTACAACATTTTAAAGCCAGTAATCTACCAACCGGTTTCCACATCAACTCCAAACTCAACTTTCATGTCCACCAGAACACAATTTAGAGAAGCCCATGCTTTTTCAAGCACTTCAAAAACACATGCTGATGTTTTAGTCATAATTGCTACTTCACTTTGTCCAATTGTTACTGGACCAAATTTAAATTTAGCAGAAATTAACTGCTCTTCAGACCATTGAGGATCATGATTGGCATCATCCTTAGTGCCATACAAAATGCAATATCGGTACATTAACTTTGTAATTACAAAACAAATTGTTATCATTAAATTCAATAGTCACCTTAAAGAATGTCTCCTGTTTTAGTGGAGCAAATCTATAACCTTCAGTTACACCTGGATGGCGTTTTAGGAAAGATCCAGTAGCAATTCGACGAGTAACCCATTCAATTGGAACCATTTTACAGTTCCTAGCCACAAATGAGTTATCCTTGTGACCATTAATGAAATGAGTTTTAACCCCTTTTAAAAATATTTGTATCGTACATTAGTTGTTTATGATTTGAGTACATTAATTTGCCACAAAATATTTACCAACAGAGTTTAAGTATTTAAATACTTTGCAAGCAGTTGAATTAGAAATGTTAGCTTTTCCAGCCAAATCGTGGGCACGAGCTCCATCTCCAGCAGTGATCCGGTCTTTGGAAACAATCAACACATGACCTTTTTCGTATGAACTGTCCGTTATTTCATACACTTGTTTGGTTTTTCCTTCAATTATTAACGGTCCCAATTGGAGGCCTGAAGTAATGACAAATAAATACATTTGATTAACAAGTTTTAATAAATCCAATTTTTCTTAATGAAATTCCGTACAGTAGTTATTTTAGTTTTTAACTCCAAAGTACTATCATGGCATGCTTTTTTTATACAGTATACCTGTATAAAATTTTAATTTATTGTATTGTACACTAAGTATAGGACATTTGAATTTTTCATTGCTGTACTAAATATTTTTTTTTAAAACATTGATATGATTTTGACATGCAATTACAGCCTTTGCATTTTTATTTAAATTTCCCTATTGTTTATTGCTACCGTATCAGCTTGTACAACTAAATAAAGTTGTTTTCATCAACAAGTATCGAATTTCTATACTACTGTACGTGCTCTTTTCAAGTTATTGCTTTATTTTCTTGCAAAACAAATCATCTTAAGTATCAGATGCACAGCTTTTAACTAGTTTTAACTTGCAGCAAATTTGTAAACAATTTAAACAACATGTTTATCAAATGGTAACTTGAATACGTATAATTTTACATTGAAAATATCGTACGACCGACCGTGGCAATAGGGGGTGTGTCAAGAACAACCCTGCCTCCAACATAACAGTCTGCCGTCGTTTTTTTTATCTTGTCTATATTTTTATTACAAAGGTCATGCCATTTAATTAACGGAAATTCTGTTATCTTAAATTAAATTTCGTAGCAGTAGTGAAATTAACAACAACAATAATAACAAAATGAAGAAAACTCTAATTACACAATTATTGTTATTTAAATTGGAATATTATCCTTCCAAATGTTTAAAAATTGTAATGATTCAAAAAAATTTACCTATACCTTTTAAGTTACTTTAGTTTAACTTAGTAAAACTAATGAGTAGTTTCTAGCCAGAAACAAATCTGTCTTGGTCTACGTCATTATAAATGCAAGTTCAAGTAGTACAAAAACATTGTAATTCAAAATAAGATGAAGAGGTGAAGGTCATTTTGTTTATCTCCCTTGTCCTTGTTAAATGTGTAGGTCAAATTAAAGTGAAAACTAAAAATGCTGTTGTCCTCATTTTCCCCTCTTTTCGAATCAAGTTTAGTGATAAATGTGATTTCAATTCAAATTTAAAAAGGATGATTTTAATCTTTTGTATTAGACATGCGAACTTTTAACTGATTTGATGATATGATAACGATTATTCTTTTTGTCTTTTACAGAATCTATTTCCTCAGTTTTCTATATTTAAAGTCCACTGTCTGCAGAGACCTTTGTTAAATGTCTATTCCCTTGCGAATGCCCCAAATTTTTTACCCTTTCTTTCTATAAATATGCATTGTACTGCATTTGAACCTTTAACCTGTTCCTACATGAATCAATGGTACTGTACATTTTTAATGGGCACAACGTGTTTAAACTTGTTTTTTTTTTTTTTGGAGTTAATGTACCACTCTCAGGGACTTCTCAAAATAAATGTTTGACTTCGTTATTAATTAAAAAGCATAAATAAACACTTAAAATTAACTTTCCGCAATCAGATTTTTTCTAACGAATGTGTCTATCATAAAAAAAATTAAAAATATTTGCATTAAAGATTGATTTTGAGAGGTCCCTGAGAGTGGTACATTAAAGCCTTATTTTAAAAACAAACGAAACTAAAGTTTAACTGACCTTGATCTTGTAAAGATGCCATGACTTTCTGAAACTGGTGTGTGTTAAGAAACAAACTAGACTTGTATCGAAACTGTGCGAAAATATAACGATAGAGGAACTTTATGGATGCTTTTATGTGCAACACGCTACTCAAGCTGCAGCCACATGACCTTTTGAATGGTGTTGTGATTGGCTGTTTAAGATTTGGGTGTCACATTGCCCACACCCAATTGCATGCTAATGGGCCACAAAGTCGTTGACTTAACTTGTAAAGAAGATTTCTAATCAGACTAATCACTGGGTAGTATAACTATTGGGAGTTTTTTGTGTGTCCACGTGGAATGTGGCCTCGTGGAATAGATTTCATTATTGTAGGAACATTTTAAAAAAGTGCACAGCTAAAAGGGTTTGGTGATAATTTATTGTCATTACTTAAAAGTCGCCATCATTTTACAGTACATCGAGACTCTTCTTCTTGGACAAAGTTTTAAGCGACCAAAAAGGTATTGTGAATTTTTGTTTTGTTTTGTATATTAATTGCTATGTTTTTTAAAATTAAAAACAATTTTGAGTAATGCTTAATTAAAACAAAACATCACGAATCAGTGTTATAAACTGCAGTATAATCAGTAAAATGTTTATAACGTTGAAAATAATATTATTTGGTGATAAATTAAACTACGTAATAATATTTGATAAATATCTTGATATAGTATATTAAATTTTAACTCGTGGTTGAAGGACGAAAAAAAAAATCAAAGAAAGTTTACTCAACTTTTTGATCTACAGTCAATTGGATTTTTAATTAATCGTACTGTACATCTTGGAAAAACAGTAGTTTTACCATTTATTTCCCAGTACCGGACTGTTGTAAAATGTTTATAAAAATGTTAACCTTCACTCTTCAATTCAATAAGAATAATATTATTAAAATAATCGTTTTAATGAACCGAATGTGTTTCTACTCATCTAATGCATTAGCTCTTAATATTATTTTTATTGGTATTGATGTCGATTGCCCAATATGTCATTAAATACGCCGTTTAATTTGGAATCGCCATTTATTTGACTTTCTAAATACTGTACTGTAATGTTTTATGGTTCAAATTTCTTTAAATTGAAATATTACATTTTGGTAATTAAAATGCCGGCTAAAAGTTAGTCTAAACGGTGCCATCTAATCAGTTTTTTGAATGATTTTCATGTGCCATTTTTATTGCTTGTTTATAAGCAAATTTGAGAAGTTAAGATACGAAATAATCTACTTCCTTGATTTTTTACTTAAGAGATTATGATGGTTATTCTGTACCGGTACTATACTGTAGATCATTTAATAAACTTTAAATGGTTATTTGAAATTCTAGAATCAAGATTTCTAGAATAAGAAACAAATTATAATTTTTATTTTATTTAGTTTAGGATGGCAGCTAAAGTAGAAATCAGTGCGGCTGAAGAAGGAGAGAGTGGAATGCGAGAAGCCTGTGGTTTGTTCGGAGTGATTGCATCTGGTGATTGGCCTACGGAACCAACCACATTAGATGTTGCTCACATTATCTGTCTGGGATTAGTTGCCTTGCAACACAGGTTAGTTTACTTTTATTTCTAAGTTCAAGTTCATGAAAAAACTCAATCTTATACCATACTTAAAACTTTATTATCATAAATCAATTAAATAGGCATGATGCAATCTCATGCTATTTTTAAAATAATCCTAGACTTTAAACTGAAATATATGGCAGTACATCATGCAGTATGATCATGCCAAAATAATTTGGTAAATGGTCACTATTAAGTTGCTTTAAATAGTTGCTAGGACTTTGTTATTAGTCTACGTCATGGAGATCACGCAGGGGGAATAAAAAATCCCTTGAAAACCAAACTTTGATCTTCTTTATTGAGGTCAGAAACTTTTGTTAAAAATTTATGTACAGTACACATGTAGTAGTAGTCATAGTACAGTATATGTTAAGTACAGTATTGAAAATCCACCTGATAAAACAAATTATCTCGTAGTCCATGCTACTTGCTCATTCAATGATATGAACTCAAATTCTAAAATACTGTACCTAACTTTAATCTAATACTGTAGATAATATCAAATTCTGTAATTGACCAAAGATGCACTGCAAATTCGGAAATAGTGAATAGTACAGTATAATTGTATAGTAGACTTTACTAACTTAAAAACAATATCAATGAAGGATTAAATAAACTGAATGATTACAATAACTTTATTATATTTTGATTTTTGTTTCAAATAGCAAAATTGTAGCACTGTATGATACTGTAAAAGCAGTAGTAAGGCATCCTATAAAACTATTCCTAAATACTATAATGCAATTTGTTTATTATTTTGCTGGTTTTGCTTAATAATGGAAACTTAATTGGTAACGTTATTTGTGTTTAGTTTAAGCGATTGCATAAGCCAAGTGAATAACATTTGAACAGTATATTTTATTGATGTTTACGATTTTTTTTCTTTCATTGAAGTTGCTTAACGTTTTTGTTTAATCAAATAATGATGAAATATTCTTATTATTATTCTTCACTATTGAATGACATGAACTTTGAGATTTTGTTATCTTTATAATTAAATGAAGTTGTGAAATACAGTATATAGCTGATGGAATGTGCTTATAGGAAGCTATAAACATTATTATACTAGAATCAGTAAAATCACACAATAATGTAATATTGATTCCACATAATTAAATTATTTTTATTAGTTTATTTTTCTTTAAATGCGCATGCATTGGAAAAGTTATTACGATGGAAACTTAATCTTAAGCAACATCCGATACAAACTAATCAACAAAAATTGCACAAGATCATTTTTTAAATTAAATTACTGTATTGAACTGCATTTATGAAATGAAACCACGGTTTAATTTGTTTGTTTTTTTTAATAGAGGGCAAGAAAGTGCTGGAATTGTTACTAGCAAAGGCAATGATAGTGGTAAATTGGCTGTTTGTAAAGGGGCTGGTTTAGTTAGCTCAATATTCAACGAAGAACAAATGGTGAAACTTAAAGGTAAATTGTAAATACTGAAAATTAATTTAACTCATTAATAAATCTAATATTTGTTTAATTAAGGTAACTTGGGTATTGGTCATACTCGTTACTCAACAACTGGAGGAACTGATTTAACCAATTGTCAGCCATTTACTGCAAATTATGCCGATGGGACATTTGCTATGGCTCACAATGGAGAGCTTATTAACCACCAAAGCCTTCGCAAAAAAGTATAACTAATAAAATTTTGGTAGCCAATATATTTTATCAAATAATAAACGATGCAATTTAAATTATTTTTACGCAGATTTTGGAGCGTGGCGTTGCTTTGACCACAAATAGCGACAGTGAACTGATAACCCAAATGTTATCTTGGAATCCCTCAAGGAACTGTGGAAAAAATCAGGATGGTAATGTTAGAGATTGGACAGATCGAGTACGTTATTTAATGAGTGAAACGCCAACTGCATACTCGTTGCTTATAATGCACAAAGATAAAATCTATGGTGTACGAGACTTGTATGGAAATCGACCTCTTTGCCTTGGAAAAATTGTACTTCTCCGAGATTATACTGGTAAATTTATATTTAATTAGAAAGTGATTTGTTTATTTTATTTTTTAAAAAAAATTAGATGCTGATTCAGAAGATGAAGCTGAAGGATGGGTAATTGCTTCAGAGTCGTGTGCTTTTCAGTCAATTGGAGCCAAATATATTAGAGATGTTAAACCTGGGGAAATTGTTGAGTTAAGTCGAGATGGAATTAAGTCGATTGGGATGGTCCCAAGGCCAAACGATAAGCCCCCAGCATTTTGTATATTTGAATACGTGTATTTTGCTAGACCAGATAGCAAAATGGAAGGTATTAAATAAATTTTTTTATTATTGTTTGGTCGATAGCTGTAGATTGTAATATAATTACATAAATTAGGACAAATGGTATACAATGCCAGATATCAATGTGGAGTTCAATTAGCAAAAGAAGCGAAGGTTGAAGCAGACATTGTATGTCCTATTCCAGAATCGGCCACTCCTGCTACCTTGGGATTTGCTGCTGAAGTGAGAATTCATAAAAATGTTATACTGCTGTAACTGTTTAATGTCAATTTGAAAATTCTTTAGTCTGGAATTCCATACGTTGAGGTTCTTTGTAAAAACAGATATGTTGGTCGAACATTTATTCAACCAGGACGGCGATTAAGGCAATTGAGCGTTGCTAAGAAGTTTGGTGTGTTAGAAGACAATTGCAGAGGAAAACGCATTATTTTAATTGACGACTCAATTGTAAGGGGAAACACTATAGCTCCGATTATAAGAATGTTAAAACAAGCCGGTGCATTAGAAGTTCACGTTAGAATAGCTTCACCTCAAATTAGGTTCCCGTGTTATATGGGTAATTATAATAATTGCACATTATCATAAATGAATAAATATTAATACGAAATCTAGGTATTAATATTCCAACAAGAGATGAGCTTATTGCCAATCACAAAGATGTCCACCAATTAGCTATTGACACAGGTAACAATTTTGGTCTATAATTAGTTAACGTTATTATTAATTTTGATTGAATTGACACTCAATTTTAAATAGTCAATATTTTGTGATACATAAAATGAATCAATTTTAAAATATTTGGTTTAATTTTAGGAGCCAGCAGTTTGGTGCATCTTAGTGTTGAAGGATTAGTACATGCTGTCCAATTAAACATTCCGAAGGATAACTCAAAGGTTACTGGACACTGCACTGCTTGTCTAACAGGAAATTATCCTGTAGAAATTGACTGGTAAATAAATAATCGCTACTTAATCATGAATTACTTAATGCAGTATTGTATACTTAATAAATACATGGGATTCTCATGGTTGTGTATCTATTAACTTAGCTGTCACATTTAATTTTAATTTAATGTTGACAATGATTTTCTATTTTATTTATAAATCCACTTGATTTAATATCGAGGTGAAGACACATTATAATGTTAGACATGCTAAGTGGATCAATAATTGTTTTTATTATTATTATTATTCGTTTCTTTGATATAAACGCCTGCAAACGGTTCATACAATTTATGTACGGACATAAAAACATGTAAGGACAAATGTACAAAATGACCTTTATTCATTTGTTTTAAAGTATTGCACTATTAATGTGTACATTATCATGATGCGCTTTTTTATGCTAAATAAAAGAATGGCGTTATGGCCATTTTGTATTTTTAATATTTTTATTAATTAACGCGAACAGTACAACGAATTATATATCAAAAGCAGTTTATCTTAGTATCGGTTAAGCCGTATCCTTTCAATTTCATCAGGTGTTTTAGGACACTTTGCCGACAGTACGACTGGTACATTATAAGTAACAAGAACGTTATCTTCAATTCTCATTCCGATTCCTCTAAATTCCTTTGGGGCAATGGTGTCCGATTGACTGATGTACACGCCTAATTAATAGAGAAATTAAATACAGGTTGCAATAGAGATGGATGAATTATCACCTGGTTCAACAGTTATGACCATTCCAGGCTTGAGAGGAATTGATCGTGAAATTGTCGGTGTGTCATGAACATCCATTCCCAGATAATGACTAACATGATGTGGACAATACTTGTTCACCATCTAAATATTAGAATTCAATTTCCGTTAGTACTGTACATATCAAATCAATGAATGTTACCTTTGATCTTTCACTGTAGTTTAAAGATTTAGAAAGTAGACCAACAGTTTGAAGGTTAACGCCTAAAATATCGACCATTTTATTGTAAAGTTGATCCAGTGATAAAAGGTCTTTGCATTTATTTATTAATATTTGCTGTGCATCTAATAGTGCTTCATAAAGTTCCCTTTGTAATGAACTAAATGTATTGTTAACTGGCCAAGTTCTTGTAATATCGCTTGCATAGCCATGGTATTCACATCCGGCATCCATAAGTAAAAGTTCACCTTCACATAACATTTGATTATTTGCAACATAATGAATTGTTGTAGCCCTGGATCCACAAGCGATTACTGGTGGATATGCCAGTCGCTCAGCACCTTTCATTCGGCATTCGTAGTCGATTTTGGCGTAGAGTTCATGCTCTGTTACTTTTGATTTAGTGGCATTTATAACTTCAATAAACGCCTCCGACGCAACTTCACAACTACGAGCCATTAATTGAATTTCAGCAGGCGATTTGATCACTCGTAGCTGATGAACTAAATTACGAGGAGATTCGGCGAAATTTGATGAATTATTTGCACACGTTTTAATTTGTCGTTCAAATTCGGGTGTTTGTGATAACGTAGAAAAATCGCACCATAAGACGGACGGTGAGTTATTGGGACTTTTAATTAGAACTGAATTTAAAATGCTATTTAACTCTTCAGTAGAATATGCCTCATCTACTCCAAGTAAAGAAACAGCACCTTCAGGACTCGTTCTCGGACCATCCCATAACTCATTCCTCGCATTGTGTTTCGGAACAAAAATGACCGATTTATATTGCTGTACATCACGACCTGATGACGTTAAAAGTAGAAGACTGTCGGGTTCCAGAAAACCAGTAAGATATAAAAAATCCGAGTTTTGTCTGAATGGGAAAGGAATCTTTTCAGACATAAAGACTTTAGTAGCAGATGGAATTATGGCAACTACTCGATCGGTTTTATGATGTTTTAGTGAAGCAGAAATTAGATTTTGCATCAACTTCAATCGTCGATCTTGGTATTCTTCAACAGCAACTCCAGGTGTAAGCTACTAGGAAAACATTTTTGTTACCATACTGATGCGACGATAATTTAAAAATTAAAATCACTCATCCACAGTACCTCTCCTGGCTTTAATAGATGTGGGTGCGATTCTGCAGTTGGTTGTCCATAAATTGTATTCTTTGCAACCGCCGTGTCTTGTTTTGGATTACTTTTAACAGCTACACTACTGCCAAATGATCGACTCCAATGAGCTGAAAAGTAAACAATTCGAATATCAATTACATGTTCAAAGAATAATGATTATTGTTATGGTAAGTTGTACCCAATGATTTCTGAAGGTTTCTCAGCATTTTAAGCAAGGTTGTTTACTTGCCAATCACTCTTATTTGTCCAGCTGAATGCAAAACACTAAAGTTATACAAAAAATATATAAATGAATTGGAAGTTATTGATAAAACTCACGTCCTTTAGAGTCACGATATTTCAACTTAATTATCAGTACCGGTAGTTAACTGATAATTTTTTATTCATGTAAAATCCTTGACATTTCTGATCTTGTTAACTTATTGTTAGGCCTTGAGTTTTGCCGCAGGTAAGGATTTTTCCAACTTTACTAGCTAATTACATTAAATTCAACAAATTTACAATACCAATAATAATTTCGGAACAATAATTATTCTACGATAAAAATCTCACATAAAATTGCATTACGGTATTTGGTAGTCACATGGCTCCATCTGACGTCAATGAGAAATGCTGCTGTTTTTCGCAGAGTCAGGACACAGGCTGAGGTGATCGAGGTCAAAGGCAAAAGATTAGAGAAAGTGTCTTTTTGCGTTGTTCTTGTCCAAATCGAGGAACGAATTTGACGACTTTTTGTCTGGTTAAAAAATTTGTAAGTAAAGATTAATAAAGTTACAGTATTGAACATAAACACAAGGAGCTGAGAAAAATTTAAAACTATATTGACGTTGATTGAGAAAATGGTGAATGCATGATTGTAAAGTGTAAACAATATTATTGCTATCTTGCTGTTCAGCCCAGAGAATACAGTACTATTGTTGTACGACAAGTGCACGTGTGCTTGTATTTACTCAATTAAATTTTTATAATTTTGTTTGATTTATAAATTAATGCAATACTTTATTCGGTCTTTTATAAATGACAATTTGTTCTGATAATTGCTTTTGTATTAGGAACCAAAACCATAATGGCAAAAATAGCTAGTAAAGAGCAGCTATTGCAGCTTAACGAGTTTGTGAAACTCTGTAAGGGTCATCCTGACATTTTATACACTCCAGAATTAAGATTTTTCCGCGATTATTTAGAAAGGTAATTTCGTTTTTTTATTTTCAGTGTTTATGTAACATTGAACTGATTTTAACCTGCAGTTTAGGGGCAACATTACCACCAAAGACAGAGCAATCACAACAAGAAAATCCGGTATTAATACTATCTCAATTTGTTTTGAATATGATTACAGTTATTTATTATATTAGGAAACACCACCGAATGATGAAGCTGCTTCTGCCGCCCCAGATGCGACACCTGCACCAACTGTTGAAAGTGAAGAAAGTGACTTGGAGTTGGATATGGACGGAGTAATTGAAGGAGACGCAGCTGGTGATCAGGAAATGGGTGAATTGGATAAAGAAGTTACTGAAGAAGATATGGATAAAGCTGGTGAAAAGCGAAGCGAAGCTCAAGCTGCCTATTCTGAAGGTATTCTTAATTTTTATTGAAATTCATATACAATATTTAAATGATGTTGTAATGTTATACAGGTGATTTTGAAAAGGCAATTCAGTTATACACTGAGGCAATTAAATTAAATCCAAACTCAGCAGTATATTATGCCAAGCGTGCAAGGTATAATTTGATAATTTATAAAATATTTTACTGATAATTTATATGATACTTTTGTTTTGTTTAGTGCGTTCCTTAAGCTTCAAAAGCCAAATGCGTGTATTAAAGATTGTAATCGAGCAATTGAATTAAATCCTGATAGTGCGGCTGCTTATAAATTTAGAGGACGTGCTCACCGGTATTTTAAGTTTTTAGATTATAATCGAAATATTAAACTAAATTTGTTTTTGGGGTTTCTAACAGACTATTAGGTAACTGGGAAGATGCAGTAAAAGACTTAGCTACGGCTTGTAAAATAGACTATGATGATGAGGCTAATGAATGGTTGAAAGAAGCTCAACCAAATGTATGTTACTAAACGTTATATCATGTTGTTAATGTTACAGTCAAATATTTGTTTTGGAATAAGGCAAAAAAAGTAGCTGAACATCGTCGTAATTGCGAACGTAAACGCGAAGAAAAGATTCTAAAAGAAAGAATGGCTGAAGCTCAAAAACGTCGCGAACAAAGGGCTTCTGAACAGGTAAACAATTTAAGTTTGATATGTTTACACAGTATTCAAATTTTAAATATTTAGCAACATAAATCTGAATCCGAGCATGAATTTGAATTTCCGGCTGGTGAAGCTCCAGGTGCTGGTGGAATGCCTGATTTGGCCAATTTATTGTCTGATCCTGAAATCATTCAAGCTTTATCGGTTAGGATTGTCAATATAAAACTTGCATGAAAAAAAATGTTTTAACACAAGTTTTAACAGGACCCAGACGTTGCAGCAGCGTTCCAAGATATTTCTCAAAATCCAGCAAATATATTGAAATACCAAGGCAATCCTAAAGTGTCTGAATTGATCGGCAAAATGGCTCAAAAGATGGGCGGTGGTGCCGCTGGAAAAGGTGGATTCCCTGGAGGATTTCCAGGCGGTTTCCCAGGACAGTAATTTTCTATTTCATTTTAAGCAATAGATTAAAGATTCTATTTTCTACTGACAAATCAATTGCACTTTATAGTTATTGCTAGAGTAATTTGAAGCATTGTTCGTGGCTGATAAATATTCTGGAAATAATTACATTAAGAAAACGTGACTGTCTATGCGATAAATATGTATCGTATTAATTCAGTGTAACCTCAACATAACGCTAATTGCGCTATTCATACCTGTCATAAACTGTGTTAACCAAATAAATGCATTAATTAAACTAAATAGAGTAAATTGGTTTGAAGATCAAAAATGACGATAAATGAACAGAAACTGAGTAAAAGAATTAGATAAAGTTGATTCAGATAAACTTCAGAATTTTGTACAATATAATTCAAATTCTAATCCATCCGATTTCGCAACCAATCGTTTTTTTTTTAGATGCTTATGGGAAACTTATGAAATCAGGCATAAACTGTATTATTATATTTACGTATGTTAAACTTGTGTTTATTACAATAGAGAGCTTTAGGAGCACCATGCTTCGTTTTTTTATCGGTTCATGCAATATTTAAGAAACAATAAAATCGTATTTTGCACTTATGAGGTTTTTAATGCTTAAATATAATATAGTACAAAATTATTTTTTTTCAAAACTTTGAAATAGTATAAATTTACTCGCAAGTCATTAATAATTTTTTTATGTTCGTTGTGGGGTTGGCGATTGTGGGGTCTTGAAGAGTGTGATTAGAAAGGAAACTTTGTGCCTTTTGAGCCACCATACAAATTTATATTGTACAGTAAAAACCTATCTCTATGCAATTTACAGTGTGTGCAAAAGATGGCAGACAAACGTAATGGTTGCGATGTTAATTGAGATTATTTGAGATTTTGTGTGATTTTTAGGCAAAAATTAACCAATTTGTGAGTTTGAATATGGAATCCACAAGGGTATAATTTTATTTGCTAGTTTTGTAATTAAGATAGAAATAGTGACAGCGTGTACTTAAGTGGATCACGCACTAACATTTTGCCAATAGATTTTCGAAAGTTACCTCTTATTTAAGCTTGTAAACGCGATAAAAATGCATAAGCAAGGAGCTATGCATGTCTGTAGAGACGTAAGTGAAGCGGTGGAATTGTATCCATCACAGGGTTTGTATTTAAAACCAGTGGCAAGGTTAAGTATAACAGTCAATTTGCCTCCAATGAATGTCCCTGGTAAAGCCATCTCAAATTGGGAAGTGATGGAAAAACTTAAGGTATTCATTAAACCAGAAGAATTTACAGTACTAAAGGTGACCAAAAGTACTTTAGAGCACATACATTTTGAAGGTGAGACTGAGAATAGGGCTTGTTTAAAAGGAGTTGCTGCTAAGTTAGAAAATCGCACCATTAAATTAAGTGGATTTGCTGAGTTGTTAAAGGTGCGAGCGGTTGAGGCAAAAATCGATTTTCCAACCCGTCACGATTGGGATTCGTATTTTAGAGACGCAAAAAATATGAACGAAATGAAACCTGGGGAGAGACCGGACACCATCCACTTTAAGAATTTGCCGTGTCGATGGTTTACTAACAAGAAAGATAAAGATTCTAATGCCGTCAGTGAGAAGACTGTAAGAAATATCTTCGAGAAGTATGGACCAATTAGTGTGGTGGAGATTCCAATGTTGGATCCTTATTTGACTGATGTACATAAGAAAAATGGAACCATTCAGACGTTTAGCTTCGGGCAGGAGTTGACATTTGAAGCTTATGTACAATATAAAGAATACATGGGGTTCGAGAGGGCGATGGCAGCTCTTAGAGGAATGAAGTTAATGTATAAAAGTGAAAGTGGGAAGTGCGCTGTTGCTGACATAAAAGTAGTTATTTCAAACGTTTTAACCTTTGTAACCTTTCCTTATTTATAATATTTTAATAACAGGTGGATTTTGACAAGACGAAGTATTTATCGGGAGACAATATTAAGAAGCGTAATATAGATAGAAATAAGATCATCAGACTGGAAAAAGAACGCGAAGAAAGAGTTCGTAGAGAAAGAGAATTGGAAGAGAAAAAGAGGGAGGACGACAGGTAAACAATTCCAGTCGATTACGTTATTTGAAATTGATGACCGATATTTTAATAACAATTATTGATATTAACATTCCAAATACTCCTTAGCGTGCTCACAGTACTCATATTTCTCCCAATATTTTATCTAGAAAGCGTCAGGAGGAAGAAGAACGAGAAAGAGAAAGAAAACGAGAAGAAAAAATTAAAAAAAGAGATGAAAGACGTAAAGAAAGAGAAGAAAAACGACGGCTGAAAGTTCTGGAGAAGACGATGCTTCGTGCGGAAAAAGAAACTGCTAAAAAAGAAGCTTTAATCAACAGAGAGAAACTTGTAGCCGAAAGACAAATAGAAGCTACGCGACTGATAACGGTCTTGTTTGAACGTGTCAAAGTAAATCAGCTGTATTTTATTAAAACTTAATAGTATTAAAATTCATAATTAATTTCAGGAAGACAAATGTAAAGAGGAGTTGCAGCGTCAGATGGATGAACTGGAACAGGAAAGACTTCGCCAGTTAAAAATAGAAGAAGAAAATCGAAAATCTATAGAAAAAGCCAAAGTATTGAAAGAAAAAGAAAGGACAGAGAAATTAGCGAAAGAAGAAAAACTATTGAGGGATAGACTTGTTAATAACTTTTTGAAGAAAAAACAGGAATTAAAGGAGCAGGAGAGAGAAAAACTGCGTAAAGAAATAGCCGGCAAAACCAGATTAAAAAGTGTTCTTATAGCTAAAACTGTTAAAGACGATCGATCGAAAACACCACAACCAACCATTCGATCAGCTATTGTTCGCTGAATCAATCCTATCGTTTAATAGTTAATGTATATTTGCTTAAATTCTATTATAAGTTACTTAAATTTAAATTTGTGGCGATAAGTAATGGCTTCAGGCATATTATTTTGTTTAGTTCAAGAAGAACTGATAAAACGAGTGGTGATAATTATATTACAGTATTGTCATAGCTGATATTAAAGTTGCCTAAATAAAACAAAGATTTTATTTCAAGCAGCTTTACTTCTGTAAAATAGTTTATTGAAAAATTGACAGCAACATTGTCGACAACGGTTGTTATAAATTTTTCAAATAGTTTTTATTTAATGTAAACAATTTTTGTTACTTAATTGACGTAATCATGTAAACAAAGAGTGAAGTCCATGAATTCGAGGACGCTGAGAGACGAAATTACTTATTGAAGTGGGAGGGCTCAGAATGGAAAGACGGCGACGTAGCACACGTAGACGCCGTTATCGAATCGTGGGTGCGAGACAGTCTACACTTTGGCATAGATGATAGAGGGCGACGGTGTAGTTAGAAATCATTGCAAATGGCGGAGTTATTGGAAAACATGATGGCTCTTATAAGCAGATTTGTTGCTGATCTTGTTAGTAGTCCAATTAATTTGGCATTATCTGCTGTATGTTGTCTTTTGCTTTATAAAATATTCTTCAGACGGAATTCTGCGCCCAAAAAAATAGTACGTGAACCCGAGTTACCTCGTTTGAAAAAACGCGATTTTACATTAGAACAGCTCAGGGAATACGACGGTACAAAAGAACCGGAAAAAAGGATACTTTTAGCCGTTGACGGCAAAGTGTTCGATGTAACGAAAGGGCGACACTTTTACGGCCAAGGTATATTAATTTAGCTATATTATTTCATATTAAATAACATCGTACTGTATAGTAGTCATGTGTAGTTAACGTGATGGTGAAAGTTCATGGTCAGTTCATGGCTCGAATTGTCATATTGCATTCTGTATCATGTGTGTGTTTAAAATGATAATTTTATTTTAACAGGGGGACCATATGCATCATTTGCTGGTCGGGATTCTACCAGAGCTTTAGCTACTTTTGCTATTGGGGATATTGTTGATGGTTATGATGACTTGTCAGATTTGAACACCATGCAAATGGAGAGTGTTAAAGAGTGGGTCATGCAATTTAGTGGTAAGTGATATTAAAACGTTGTTGAAAGACCTACTAACCTATTTAATTCTAATTATTACTCAATTAACACTATCATTACTTTAAATGTATAGAAAAATACGATTATGTTGGACGTTTACTCAAGCCAGGCGAAGAACCAACAGAGTATTCCGATGATGACGATCAGTCGAGTCAACCAGACTCAAAGTCGGAGGACTCTTCAAGAAAAGAAAAATAAAGTAAAATTTGTTTATTTTATTTTTAAAAAGTGTTTATGCATATCTAAATGCTTTTAATTTAAAGTTGATCGAAGTGGACGAGTTCTGTATATTATATCCGAATATTGTTCAATATGCGTTTACATGGCTATTCTCGAATTAATGTGATAACCTACTCGACTGGTTAATTTTAACAATGATAAAATGGCATTTCATTTTTCTAATTTGGATATTATAATACCCATTATGTGCCGCAAAAGAAAAGATGTATTTAGATTTCCATTGTGCACTCCGTATAATTATTGTTATCGTTTACTTATGATTACGTTATTTTTCAGTAAATAACAAATAAAATAGAAATTTTGAACTGAGAAAAGTCACAACACCTGACGCAACTTTGCGATGCAAATATTCTATTAAGATTGAAACAAACGGTACAATGGTAAAGTTCGGTGTTATAAATTGCTTGTAAATCGTAACGTTAAACTTATCAAAATGGCATTTGGTCGTAATTAAATGAAAAATCTAACATAATTGGTTAATAGCCGATTATTATTTAACACTTTACGTAATTTATGAAGGAAATATTTAAAAAAAAATTACTTAAAAACTGAATTGTGTTGTACTTAAATAGTAATTTACGGTACTTTAACTTTATTGTTACCAATATCTTATTTTTAAATTCGATAATTTGTTTTTGATTAAATGAACATTTGCGGTTTTAATGAAAAAAAAATAGATGTTTACAATTCAACTTAACTTTGAAATGTCACAAAAAATATATTGTGAGAGTGATGAAAGTCGTAATATTTTGCTTACGGTGCATGATCAGTATCTTGCTCACGTAAGCTTTTATTCCGAACATTTTGCGATACCTACAGTATACACCAAATCCTTTTTTATATTACATTTCTTGAATCTTAGAAAAAATAACTGCGGCTGCTTTAACACTTGCAACAAGTACATCTATTATTAAATTCATTTAAAGAAGTAATGAATTGTATAATTATGTGTTAGAAAAGCTGCAGTTATTTGTTTAGTACGAATTAAGCCGTCCAATACTATATGAAATCGAGGTTTCAATATTATTTATAACCTAACACAGTGCATTCAGTTCCAACTGAGTTAATGTTATTTTCGTCATATTAAAGATATAGTACAGCAATTACTTTATCATTGAATAAATGAATGTTTTGAATAATTTGAAGTTGATAAACAGTAAATATTTTGAAACGGTTTTTATAAATGAAAAGTTAGTAACAACAACTAACTCAAAAGACGGACTGTATTTTCAAATTTAGTGTCGTTAGTCAACATTATTATTTTGTGTTTGAATTATAATATTTACAGTACTGGTACTGTACTGAATTTTAGAACTACGCAACCTGTTTCTAGGAGCAGCAGGTTGACAGTGAACTGTCCTTGACCTTTTCTGCTGTCAAGTGGCAACACAGCACGTACAGCTACAGTAATTCGAGGCTTAATACGAAACGATAATTTAAAATTTTTGAGTCATCTATTGTTTGCGTTAATGGTACCGGTATAATAATTATGATACAGTAAATGTCATGGTAGAAAACGCGGTCATGCTATTTATGAAGTGGTTTTAATGCAGTTTTTTAACAATTAAAAATTGAATGATTTCTGATACTGTCATCGAGATTCCTGCATTCAAATCAAGGGAAGTTGACGTTGTAAGTCATTAAGTTTTATTATTAGGATAATTTTTAAGTTTTAAATTGTTTAGTCTATAATACTACCTATATATAATGCTGAGAAATGGTTAGGCGAATGTTTACAATCGATTTGTAACCAAATATTTCCAGGGGTTTTGGAATTGTCAGTATTCAACGATGGAAGCAAGGTCATAAACTTAAATTATGTTACAATATTTGTATTATTAACTGTGAATTTAATTAATCACATGACAGGATTCATCTTTAGAAATATTGGAATTATGGAGATCAAAGATGTCCCATATTACAATTACTGTTAGTGGTCATGAAGACGCACCTAAAGGAGGCAAGCTCTTGCAGAGTTCATGATGATTTTTATTTTGTAAATACTAATTGATCATATGCTTTGGTATAATATAGTTGGTTATGCAAAGAACAGAGCGGTGGAACAGAGTCATGGGCAATTCCTATGTTTTTTGGATGCGGTATTTTCATATTTTCAAATGGTGGTGTATTTTTCAATAATAGTCGAGTTTATTAGTAGGATGATATAATGGAAAATGAGCGTATCTTGAAACAGTGGCAGGCAGCGTTACACAATTTAGAAGCCGTAATTACAGTTGAAATTTATAACTCTAGAATGGTTACATTAAAGTTATTGATGACTTTAATGGTATATTACAGATTATTGGCTGCCAATTTAAACGAATACCTGATTCATCGACAGTGCGTTACACTGATTGGGCAAATAAGTTACTACCTGAACAGTTATATACTCAAGTAAGAATTTTATTACATTCATAATGTACATAAACGTATAAAAAATCTGCAACATGATGCTATTTTAATAGCCAGTATAAATTTATAGGAAAGTATTAAAATAATTGTTTTATTTTGACGTTAAACAATAGGTGTATTTGTCGCATGGACCAACTCTGATTATGCCTACGTGGTTTTGCTCAAGGAAAGTTTATGATAATGTTGGTGGCTTTAATGAAACTGGAAAGGTACGCTATAATTTGTATAAACAGTTTGCAATCCTATCCATTTGTAGAGCATCACGGTAAAACTTTTTGTTTTTACAGGGAACACCTGAAGACTTGATATTCTTTTACAAACATCTTGATTTGAATGGAAGATTATTTAGAGTTGACCATTGTTTATTGACATATAGATATCATCAGCAGGCCACTACATTTACTATTCATGAGTATATATTTAAATGTTTATAGTTAATTATTTTATTATGTTGTATTATTATTTAGAGATGCCATTTGGAACCTTCGAATTAAGCGTTTAGAGGAAAAGGTTTTGAGTACGTGGAAATCGTTTACAATCTGGAACGCAGGAAAACAGGGGCGAAAGTTTTATAGATGCTTGACCGAGGAAAGTCGTAAAAAGGTACGCCTTTTAATTATTAAACAGTTTCTACTGTTTTAATACTAAGTTTTATTGCAATAAAAGCATTCATTTTTGCGTTGAAGGTTACTGCATTTTGCGACCTTGATAAGAAGAAAATTGATCAAGGTGTCTACGTATTTCAGTTGTCCAAAGTATGTTTATTTGCCAATTAACAGTGATAATGTTTTCACAACTAATTAGTCAAGTACTTATTTTATAGGAAATAGTACACCCACGAATACCAATTATACATTTTCGTCAGGCAGTGCCTCCTTTTATAATTTGTATAAAATTGGTAAGTAACGTCATGGAACATAAACATTAGGTAGAAACATACTGTAATTACTGTAAATTAACAAGAAGTCTACAATTCTTGTTTATAAATTATAAGTATGTTTTGTGTGGTTTTTGACAGAAACATTCATCATCAAATTACTTTAAAAATGACTTTGATTTAAGGGATTAACAAATGGCCAATTCGAGAGTAATCTAAATTCACTCGGACTTCAAGAAGGTATTGACTATTACCATTTTAATTAGTCGTTAAAAGTTTGTTATTAAATTTGTAATTAAAATACTACCGTATTTTCATTTTCTGCATTCGGAGCGTAATGCGATATTGTTTGTCATTATCATGTTATAGTTTCTTCTCATACTTTATTATTGATACAGTATGGATTTCATTGGCTTACATGCAGCTAAATTAATTATACGTTTAATTCAAAATTAATTGGTATATTTCTTACTATGATTTAATAAGTTATCTCCATTTATAAAAGTGCCGAATAATTCAGTCACACAAACAATGACTTGATAAATATTTACTATTAATAAGTTTAGTTGGTTTTTTAGGAATAAAAACTTATCTAGTTTTGCAACCAATAGATTGCGAAATAGAAATTTTCATTATCATTACATCATAACATTTAGTAGTCGATCTGTGATAAATTAAACTGTGATAAACCTCAAAAAAAAATTTAACCGTAATGTTTTAAATTTAAACTCGTAAATACTTTCTTAAATTTAAAAATTATGAATGGATTTAACATTTTAAAAATAATATACAGTATCATAGAATCAAAAGTTTAATTGTTATCAAAAAGAACCGTCCAACTATTGGTCGGATCATCGTGTTCGCGAAAGGAAACTGATTGCTTACTACTGCACCCTACCGGAAGTTGTATACTCATACGAGTTGAAGTCAAGTGATTTGGTTGATCGTATCGCTGTGTTTTCAACGGATTTATATCCATTTTTATTATTTATTTTAACGGATTTATCTATAATTTAATATTTCACAGGTATGTCCACTTAGTTTTATACATTTTTGAAGTTTATGTTAAGTTTACTTGTTGAATTCAATACAAAACTTGGCGAGGCCCTTATGTTGAATCGATATGCGGTAGGTACTATATTATCATGTATGTCATGGCGAGGGAGTAGCTAATTGTATTATACTATTCTAGAAGAAAGCAGATGTGTTGAATATTACATAGTAAAAGAGTATGCGACTTTTAAAGTCGCTTGAAACATTTGCAACTAATCAAAGTGATATTCAAAACTGTTTTGGAGCCTCTTGTAAAGGTCGTTCTAATTGAGTGCATTAAGGTCAATAAAATTACATGGTGATACCTATGTCTATTTTGCTTAAAATTATAATACAAAATCACGTGTTTCAAAAGTTTTGTTTATTGCTTTGTCAGCTTATTCCTAATTGTTGACGCCTACTATTACGACTTCTTAAGCTTTGTAGATTACGTCAATAATGTATGGGCTGAATGAACCCTATGATTAATCAGATTTTATACAGTATGTGGTCATTAATCCAACTTTATTTGACCTTTATATGTGTTTTATGTTACAGGTCGTTTGCTGTGAGAATTGCTGCCAAGTAAAATTTACAAGTGTCTGAAAGTACAGTACATGATTACACAATTTACGCGAATCATAAAAGGAGATTGGCTGACGTTAAAATAAATTTGTGGAAGGGACTACATGTGGAAACAAAACGTTTGATGCTACGGTTGTTGCCAAACCCTCCTTTTTGTTTTAGTTTTTGTAAGTTTCTTAAACGCATCTAAATATAAGTAAAGCATCTTGAGATCATGAGATGATTGTACTATTTGCACATATTTCCAGCTGCTCAAATTCTTAAAATTTTAGTTTTAAGTTCATAAATATAGTTTTGATATGACTGTTAAATTGTTGATAGTAAATAGTACATTCACTGTGATTTTTGTAATAAGTAATTAATGATGATGATTGTTACTTCTTGAAAAGGATCTACAACTCAACAGTAATAAGTGCAGCCTTAAGTTGTTAGTGTAGTGCATTATCGAAACTTTTGAAAATGGCGATGAACACTTCAGGTATCCGGCGTAATTTTAAAAACATTGTTCACAACTACTCGGACTGTCAAGTGAAAGTGCGAGAAGCAACTTCTAACGATCCATGGGGACCTTCAAGCACATTAATGAGTGAAATTGCGGACTTAACATACAACGTAGTTGCCTTCTCTGAAATTATGCAGATGATATGGAAAAGATTAAATGACCATGGAAAAAACTGGAGGCATGTCTATAAAGCGCTTGTTTTGCTGGAATATTTGATTAAAACTGGAACGGAAAAAGTATTCAATTTTCATTAATAACAATTTTGTACATGCATTTTAACCAATATTTTGAAATATAGGTGGCACAACAATGCAAAGAAAATTACTACGCAATCGAAACTCTTAAAGATTTCCAGTACTTTGAAGAAAACAAAGATCATGGTATGAATGTAAGGGAAAAAGCGAAACAGTTGATGGCTTTATTAAAGGACGATGAAAGACTAAAGAATGAAAGAATCAAAGCTTTAAAAGCGAGAGAAAGGTTTGCTCAAGCTACATCTGGCATCGGAAGTGATATTCAAGTAAATGCTACGTGGTATTTTGAATCAATCCGTAATGACTAACTTTGATCAACTTTTGAATGTAGGGTATTGACGATTCACGTTATCGGACTACTGATGCCTACCAGACTTCATTATCTCCCAGTGGAAGTGAGTTAGGTATGGTACCCAAAATTTATGTTTTTTAAAAATTTTTCTTAGATGTACGAAATGTGTTTTCGAAAGTATGTTAAGCGCAATGACGCGTAAGTATTAGTGTAAGAAATGTTGTAACTGTACATGTTTCTATGTGTTAATCCTGAAGATCGACATATTGGTTCGGATTTAGAGTGTGCCAGGCCCCAGACAGCCGGTGAAGAAGAGCTTCAATTGCAGTTAGCTTTAGCTATGAGTAAAGAAGAAGCTGAACAAGAGGATCAAAAGCGAAGAAGTGATGATGTACGACTTCAGATGGCAATAACACAAAGTGAAGAGGATTTTTCGTAATTGTTTTAATACATACTTTTACTTTTCAAAATTATTGTTAAAAGTTTAAAGTGTTTCATCTAGAAGAGTGGATGATGTTAAACCAAAGCCATCAAATTTGGTCGATCTTTTAGATATGGATTTGCCTTCATTTGTATCGCCTCATCAGCAACCTCCTCAACAAGATCCTTGGGGATTACCAATCAGTCAACCCCAACCTTCCATTAATCGTAAACCGGTAAGCTAATTCGTTCAAAAGTTGAATGTTATTTTAATTATATACGAAATTTATTTGTTTAAAAGGTTATTGACCCATGGGCCCCAGTTTCAGTACCTCAAACTGTTGTTTCGCCACCACCTTTATCAAAAGATCCTTGGGCTGCTAGACCTTCTTCAAGCTTAGGTGTTCCGACTTCAACGTTTAGCAAACCTACAGCAGGTATTTTATTTGATGATACAATCATAATTTTACTTTTATAACGATACGTTTTAATGTGTTTTAGATCCGTTTACTTCCTCTTCATCGATGTCTACAAATCCGTGGGAATCCAACACTGGGATGGCATTTGGATCGACACCATCTTTAACAACTAATGGCGATTTAGATCCATTTGATCCTTTAACGTCAACGACTGCCACTAGTAAATCGGCTAACGATTTAGATATGTTTAGTCAGAATGATCCATATAGCTCGAAAACAAGTACAAATGGTATCGCAAGTTCCAAAAAGCCAGAAACCTTTCTGGGACCGAATTCCAATCTGGTTAATTTGGATGCCCTTATTACAACAACGCAACCAGCACAAATGCCAGGTAAAACAATTGTTCAGCTGTGTATGAAATTTTGAAAAACCAGCTTATTAAACGTTTTATGTATAGGTTCAACGAACCCATTTGCAGTGCCTCCGAACGCTTTCCAAGTACAGCCTCCACGTATGTCACTTAACCAGATAAAAACACAGCAGCAATTTGGCGGTACACCTATGCCTGCTCAACTTTCTATGGATCCCTTTTATCGACCAACAATGGCCGCTTCGTTTGTGCCTCCTAGCAACGTTCCACCCAGTGGAGAATTTGGTAGACAACAGCAGCCTTTGGTAAATAATCCATTCCTTTAGTATCAATTAAATGTTTAAGTGACGGAGTAAAACTGTGAAATCGAATTTGTTTTATATATCGCATAAAAAAACAAAAAAGAAATTTAACATACATAAGGCTTAAAAATATTTGCAATTATTATTGTGAACTCAACCAGCCAGCTTGTATTATTCTTTAGCGTAAATCAATTACGCTTGCTAAAAAATATTACTACACGTATGTGACAACATTGATTGCAAGTTCTAACAAATTTTGTTTCAAATTACTTCACAAATAACAAACTGAAATCACTTTTAATGGTTGTTGATTTGCCTTTAGAGATAATTTTTCTTTATTGATTATATTTTGAAAATGCAATCATTTTTTCTTTAGTTGAGCTGGTTTAAACAACTTAAATAGTGTATTAGGTATATGTATAGTATATTGTTAACCTTTCATTTTCAAATTTAAAAGTGATTTAAACTAGCATTATTATTTAGAGTAATAAGTGACGAGCTTTTCCATGTGTCCAGAATGTTTAAGACATTCAGTGAACCTATGAGGCGAAAACGGTTTTACGCAAAGGGATGTTACGCTCAGAATATTGATCAAAATCGTGGAATTTCATGCTCACAATGAGTTATTGTTATTATTTTATAGTATAATTAGAAACGTTTTAAATGTTATAGTGACTCGCATGTACTGCTACAGTATATTCACAGAGACCTTTACGGATATTTTCTTATTGAAGTTTAATACAGACTCGGTAGTAGCTGATGATATTTTGAAATAATAATATTACACTTGATAACTTTAAAAACATTCAAGAGATGTGGCAAGTTTAAATGATTTTTAAACGCAAGAAATGAAAGATGTGTATATATATACTTGGATGTACCTAATACTTATAATGTATTTTAAACGTTTATACCAAAAGCAGATATGTGTTTAATTTAATTGAGAAGATGACAACTTTTCACTGGATTACATTCGATTGCTACTTTATTATGATGGATAATCAAACGATTTTACTGTATTTACATACTGTAGGTCTTTCCAAAAGCTTTCGAAATTTGATTGGTACATTCCAGCCGTTTGTAATTTAAAAATTTGTGCTGCTATGCTTCTTAAAGATATCGCTATCAATAAGTTTGCTACGTAGAATAAGTATTACAATTAACATTTTGAGTTACTTCGGCGATCCTTGTCGTAATGACTGCGATTAACAATTACATTTTGCCGTTAACATAACATAGATCGTGGAACCACCAAGATAAGGAATAATGAAAAAGCTCCGAACTTATTACAAGTAGCGATACAAAAATTTCACTTGTTAATGACACTGTTAATGTGGTGTCAAAAACACTATCAGCACAACTCAATACTACTTATAAACGGTGCTGATCAAATTTCTGGAACTTTTGGTGTACGCCTAGTAAGTATTATTTATAAAATTAGTTTAATTTGGACGGACATTTCATTTTAAAGAATTTGTACTCGTAATTAATGACAAATTTTAACATAACGATGTGCTTCAAGCAGATAACATTTTATATGGAGTAACAAATTGCATATAATGACAATTGACCATGGAACCGAATGAATTATAATTATACTACCCGGTAATTAATTTGTAATTAGAAATGATAGTAGTTTTAGTGTTAACATTTTATTTATTAAGATTTGTTTATAATTATACGGTATAAAGATACCACACGATCATTAGACTTCACTTTTTTCTGATGTTGTTACAAGAACGCTTGTGTGAAACACATTTTCTTGTTTTACACTGCTAGAATTATTGTGTTTGACTTTAAATCGAGTACAGTACTGTAGCTGGCAGTTAGATATTTTAGCATAATTTTGTTTATTCGACGTGTTGTGTATAATGTTGACTTGAAATTACAATCCAATATTGTAGTTACTAAATTATGTACTGTACTTTGAAGTTATGAACCGATTCGGCACTATAAATGGACCTCCGCGCTGCAGAATTTAAGCGAACAATATTGATGAATGGATTAATTATTTTTGTGATAAAAATTGCGCGATACATTTTACTGGTGCTGCGTTTCAAAAACGGGCTCCCATATATGCTTACATAATTATGTGGTTACTGTATTTTGTCAGGATTCGCCTATGTGCTTAAAAATGCTGATTGGTTCATGGCACGTACAGTAGATGTATATAATATTTCCATTATTATTTTGGGGATTGGTGTTGAACGCTCGCTAATTATGTAATGTAAAGACTTAAGAGGGTTTATATTGGCGGCGATAAACATTGATTTCGGTTATGGTTAGTTGGAATTAATAGCAAAGAAAATGCGATCACTATTGATTGAGTTATTTAGTATGGTTATTTTAAAACTGATTTTGAATAAAATTTTAAAACGAATAGATTTCATCATTTAATTTAAAGGTTGAATTGTTAGCCTAATAGGCAAATTTCAAAGTAATAGTAAAATTACTGTGTTATTTGTCTTGTATCTAAGAACATTACTATACAGTTTGTACACGGGTACGCTAAATATTAAAATTGACTTTGCCTATCTTTTTTTATAAATTTTTTAAGTTTTAAAAAAAATTAATCTTTTAAATGCATTATACTATTGTATTGAATATACTTTAACAATTTAATACATTTTATGGTAAATTATCAACCAAAAATAACCGAATTTACCAAAAATAAACGGAGTTGTCATTACGCAATAGCGTCAAAAAGCGGTCCCGCTTAAATTTGAAAAATTGTACATCTATCAGTTGAAGCGCTTTTGATTTGGCGCATGCGTATTTACAATATCGAATTCGTAGTAAAGTTACGCACATGTTAAATCGTAGGCTTTTTGTTTTGAATTTTATAATTTTATTGTGTCTATAGATTGAATTTTAAAATGTCTCAAGATCTTCAGATGGTGTTAGATTGGAATTTGTTATGTTCTCAAAGTTCTTTCATTGTTGTGAATGAGTGCGGTTATTCTGACGCGAGTTTTATGATCAATCAGCTGATGATTAAACATGTAAATAGCGGCCACCGCGTATGCCTTGTATTGTTTAACAAAACATTCCAACATTATCATCATATCGCCGCTAAATATGGGGTAAATTTAAAAATATTGCAACAGAAAGGGCAGTTGCATGTGTTTGAATCGTTACAATATACTTACGATATTGTAAACGAACAGAAATTAAAATCTGTAAACGTTTATGAAGATGGAGGGTTAAATGATGTTTTAAGCCAAATTGAGGCGTTTGCTCAAGACCGTCAAGAACACTCATTGTTAGTAATCGACGATCTGTCAATACTAATTAATTTAGGAATGTCTGTCAAAAGTATCGGCACATTTATTCAAAAGTGTCGTTGCATCATGCAAAAAAGCGCCAGCTGTATCACCGTTTCAGTCAACGGAGATGACAACGATAATGAAAAGTCTTATCTGTTAAGATTTTTGAAGCACTCGTGTAATGCTTCAATTGCTGTTGTTGATTTACCATCTGGTCAGTCAAAAGACGTTACTGGAAAGGTAAGTTTAATTATATTTATTGTTAGTATGTCATTGTGCAGTATGTACTACAATGTAGAGTGTTATGCACGACAGGTGGGACAATTTTATATGTAAACTTATGCATGGATGGGTTAATTTAGATCAATTTTTGACCTAGTACTAACCATCTCTTCTTAATTGGGACTTTTCTTATACTGTACGAGTAACATTAGATCAAATCGATTTTTCTCTTCATAAGTAATCCAGTAATTTGAGAACCACTGACAATTCTATAGTACTTAAACACTTGCTCTACATAGTGCACAATCATTTAAAAATAATATAGTTTGACTTTCATTATTTATTTGTTTAAGTTAATCTTGGAATATCGCAACCAAACGCATGAAGATAAATGTGAGAATAAAGTGGTGAAGCTGTTGTTTAAAATAGAAGACCGAAGAGTGTCAACGTTTGCCCCTGGAATGTCAAGTGGGGTCCTATAGGAATTTGTTTTCACCTGCTGTCATCAACTTAACATCTATATTGTTAATGTTTAATGAGATATCGACGACGAGGATCCCTATCGCTTCCACGCAATTTCTACGTTTTCGCAAACAGCACTATTTGCATTCTTCACATTTGGTTTTCGTATTTGGCGAATAACCACGGATTAATTTTTGGAAATGAGTGGAAAGACGTAAAACGAACTTTTCTGCACGATACAATTACAAGACTATTACTACCTACACTTGCATGTACTGTACCTTAGTAATCGTATTACTGTATGTTATCTGGAGGCCGAATCAGGTTTGAGTTTAGGTTGTTATGGAAACCTTACGGCGTAGGACGCATTTTACATCATTCATCATTTATCGTTGTTCACCAACCTTAAACGCCAGTGGACATGCACATGTGGCTATTGTTTTATTTTGTCAAGACAAAACGACTTGTATTTTTTTCTTGTCGATTTTCGTCAGTACTTTTACATCAAAATCCGTACAAAAATATGCCGTGGATAAATTCGAGCTTTTACAACCAAGTCGTGAATAAATGAAAGTTAAGTTGTAAAATACACGTGTTGTGTACATTTTTAAACTCCGTTCCATACAAAATATTGTAGGTTATCGTTAATCAGTTCTGGTTTTGCGCTATGTCTGGAGAACCGTCGAATTTAAAAACGGCTGGTCAAACTGAATCTTCGGATGATTTGTCATCAGTAAAATTGATTGTAAGTTAAAATGCAGTTATTTGAAGTAAATGTCTGTTTATTTGAACTGTTATTCAGGTTGCAGTGCGTATACGACCTTTAAAACAGAATGATTATCTTAAAGGAGAGCTGAGAATCGCACACGTTATGGGAAACAATGTAAGTGTCAGTAGTTACAGTACATATTGATTACTTTTTAGTATATTTGGGAATCACATTTGCGGATATCTTTATAAG